>JAOTRS010000044.1:1020011-1033329 GCA_028565755.1 Dinotopterus cunningtoni
TTTTTATGTTCTCTTTTTCAAGTGTGCCCTGACCAAACCAGGCAGCAGCACAGTTTCAGGCAAACAACACAAAATTACAATAAACACAGATAAAACCAGAACACCGGTTTATAAATAATTAAATTTTTTAAGTCTATATTTCAAACTTCTATTTTTTTTTCCTTTTTAAGAACAAATGTATTAGCTCGTTATAAATACGGAATAACATCTCTGGTTGTGGAAGCTTTTGTGGAGCAAACTAGCAAATGTGAATCGTGGGGGGTGCCAAAAATTTTGAATCCACTCTTAATAAACATGTACACCATCTCTGTATATTCAGCTACATGAGATTGATCATACAAAAAAAAAAATACAGAAAATCGCACAATTTGTTAAATATGGCTTTTACTTCCCTTGATGTGTATTTGTACAGAATAAAATAATAATAATAATATAATGACGATGATGATGATGATGATGAGCTTGTTGTCCTTATTTTTTTGCGTCTCGCAGGGCATTCTGCTGAAGAGGAGCGGTAAATCGCTGAATAAAGAGTGGAAAAAGAAGTACGTCACGCTGTGCGACAACGGCGTCCTCACCTACCATCCCAGCTTACACGTAAGTGATGATCACTTCCTGGTACCTGATCCTGTCGGATCTTCACTGTTACCGCGTGATGCTTTTTAAGCTTGTTGAGTATCAGGAATGACTGTGTGTGTGTGTGTGTGTGTGTGTGTGTGTGTGTGTGTTCTCTAAATTACTAAATCCGGAAAATCACGTCATAAATCAAGCTTGCATACGTAAAGTAACTCTCATATTGTACAAGTTCAAGCGTTCAAGTCAAAGCGGGACTTTGGATTGTGCAGAATAACAGATCACAGTTCTGAGAGTATAAACTCCCCTTATGTCTCTATATAATCCCCTGCTACACTAATGCCTGTATCCCAGTGTTTCACTAGTGCTTGGACTCCATCAAGGTAGAACGTTTTCTCAGTACACCAGAGCCATGATCAGACTGCCTGCTTCACATCTGAAGCGCCGGCCTCCCAGGAACTGCTTTAATGGTCCTAACGTGAAAATGGAGCTTGGAGTGAGGTCAGGGAAAAAAAAGTCCCGGTTTGACTTGAATGCCCCTAGTATTTTTTTCTACGTTGTTAACAGTAATAACTATAACTGTTGTATTATAGCTATGACAGGACACGCTGAGGTGTTTTATTCGTCACATGCACTAATAATTTGTCAAAAACGCCAAATTGTGAATGGATAATACAGGACAAGTTGTACTTCTTAGCGCATTAGTTCCTGTTATTGCTTGTTATGAAGAGTTGTACGTGTTGTCACTTAATGAAACCTTATTTATTCCATAAATAATTGTCTCGCTAGAGAAAACATTCGGTAGAGGTGTCGTGATTCAGAGTTAGCCTGAACTCAACTTTAACCTTAACTTCTAAACTCACATGCATATTTAAGTAGGGAAACTTGGCGTGTTTAGAATGCGTGTTGGGGTTCAGGGATGTTAATAAAAGGACCGGACCAGACCCTCCAAAGTTGCCAGATTTGTCTTGGGTGCAGTTCTCAGGAGTGGAAGAAAATTTTTAGCTGTTTCAAGGACTTTTGAAAAATCATGGGATAGAAAATACAGACTGAAGCCAGAACTTTATTACATTCGACAGCAATTATTATTATTATTATTATTATTATTATTATTATCATCATCACAATAATCATATAGTATAATAAATTATAAGATAAAATATAATAATCAAATATAGTAGTAATAAAAATCATCAGGAGACAGAAATTACCTATAATAATAACAATAATAATAGTAATAATAACTAATCTAAAACGAACGATGGAATGTTGCTCTAATGTAAAAACAAAGTGCTGTTTAATATCGGTAATGTGTAAATCTATAAAACTTTAATAAAACACATTATTTAATAAACCCATAATTCTAGTTTGAAAGGAGGCTAATAAAGATAATTATGTTAATCAGTACAGATTTGTCACTTTTACACTTTAATTAGCTACTCGGGTATAAAATAGCACTTGATGCAGCACCTGTTTAAAACTAGGAATAGCGCACCGTATCGCAGAAATTGATGGACAAGTATAATAAAACATATAATTCCTTTAATATCAAGATTTACAAAGAATCATGAAATTATCATTTTCGGGGTTTTTTTTTTAGCTGATGTGAAGCCGAAACGTATATATGTCTCTTGATTCCATCGCGATCGTGCACTCGATCGGGTGATGCACTGTACGCGACAGGCGGCTCTCGGCTCGAGCATCATTACTTCATGTGGAAGCTATTAGTGCCTGGACACCTGTGGCTCGTGCTTCCACGCAAGTTCTATGAGTTACTCACACCATTTAACTGCAGTGAGGGTGCAGAGCGAGAGAGAGAGAAGGAGAGAGAGAGAGAGAGAGAAACTGTTTAATTTTGCATTGCAGCCAACAGAGCCGTCCCACAATCCCCTTCTGTTAATTCTGTCTGCTACATCAATTAAATTGTTTGCAGAAACTAATTGAATATGGCTTAATCACACATCTTAATAGCTTTCTGCGCCTCGAACTGGCTGTTAATTCCTGCAATAAAGTGAAATGAGAGCGCTCACTGGGTAATTAGCAGCGAGGCTTTTGAAGAAATTAGTGCTTTATGGTGCGCAGTAAAAACGCAACGGAGTTGGCGGGAGGCTTTTCGGGGGCCGGCGTCTCTGCACGTTTTGTTGTTGTTGTTCTCGCGCTTCTTCTGTTTTTTTTTTTTTTTCTTTTCCCCTTTCTGCTGATCAGGGTGATTTTCACCTTGGCTTAGCCCATTTGAGTCGGTGCAAACACCCCATCCAAATGGAATGGCCAGATTTAAATGGGAATGAGCCTATTTGCGATCATTAGTGCTAATTCTGCTAATCTGCCGAAGCAGAGATGCAGGTGAAGTTAATTGTGTGGTTTTTTTTTTTCCCCTCTTTGGTGAAATTGGGATATTTAAAAAGCGATCTCAACCGCTACTTGGTTGTGACCTAAGTGCTCGATTTTCTTAGAAATTGCTGGAGAAGTTCTCAACCCAATTTGTAAGCTTTTTAAACAGATTGACTTTTTTTTTCTTGTTTTTTTAATTAAAGGATTACATGCAGAATGTTCACGGGAAAGAGATCGATTTGCTCCGGACGACGGTCAAAGTCCCAGGGAAAAGGCCGCCTCGAGCCGTGGCTACTGTAGCGCCGACTGCTAGTCCCAAGAGCAACGGTTTAACCAAGGACATGAGCGCGCTACAACTCGGCATCGGAGCCACAGGTGAGTGCTAACAGCTTTTACGTTTAACACAACTCAATACAGGCTAGTAGGCTAGTTCTCTGCTTCTGGACCTCTGAACTAAGAGGAAATTCCATTTTGTTTGTTTGTTTCTTTCTTTCTTTTTTCCCCTCATTCACAGCCCCAATTGCTTTCTTAAAATATCTTAAAGTAGATTTCACATCACAGTTTCACAGGATCACAGTTTCCAGAACTTTCAAGAACGATCATGTTTTCAGTACTCAGTCAAGCGAAGCAGGTCCGTGATTAAGAAGCTACAAAAACGGTAACTTTTGGAAATTATAGCGGTAAATCACAGTTTTTCCATTTATTTTTTCCATCTGTCCATGTCTAACATATATTTCAATGCGCTCGGGCGTGTTTGCTGGCTGAATTTGATCATCCTGTAGATAATCACATCCATTAATTACAGGGGGGGCCAATATTTATATTTATGGTTTACACATTTGCAATCCAAGCAAACATCGTTTCAAGCTAATTTACTGAAAGGCAAAGGATGTAAAAGATCCGGATTGGCTTTTAGATAAACTTCAATACGATTTAATTCAGCCAATAGAAAACAAAGGGACGGGACTCTGATTTGTTTGTCTGGGAAAACCAAAATAATAATTTAAAAAATAGTGTCTCATTTTTAACTAATGCCATACCAAACTCTTATGGAAAAAGGCCAATATTTAATATTTAAGTTTTTGCGTTCGAATACCATGTTTCAATTTTCTTGATAGCAACAATCGAGAAATACTTACATACTGAGACACGCCCACGTTTCTTTTTTCTCCCTCCAACGACTCTAAATATTTGATACGGAGCATTACAGTATGTATGGTGCCCTTTATTCACTATTATTGGAAGGAGTCTCCAGTTCCACTGCATTTAAATGGTAACAAGGGATCAAACACTTCCACACCGCAGCTGTAACTCATCACACCATCATCTTATTGATTTGTTTCTTTATATAATTAAATATACAAGATGTAAAATTTCTTCACTAATACGCTGATATTTTTTTGCCTGTTTTGTTTTTTTATTTCCTGAAAAGTCCTACCGCAGGTCATCCTAGTCATTTTCCTGTGCGGAAATAACGCGGGCGTTTCTCTGTTTCGTTAGCCGAGCAGAAATAAAGACGCGTGCCTCGTATTTCCCTCGTGGGGGTTCCCCTGAGACGAGGCGAGGTAAAGGTGGAATTGGATTCAGGGGGTTTACATTAAAAGTAATTAATAAAAATTAGACGCTCGTTCTGTCGGGGGTCCGTGGTCTGCCGCGGGTTCTCTGGAAGCAGCATCCAGGCTAATTGCTTTTGTGGTATTCAGAGGGCTTCTGGGAATTTTAGCATTTTGGATCAAGTCCAAAATAAAAAAAATCCTGATTCCTGGCTTAAATCGGCTGAAAATCTCAGGCATTCAGCAGGGTTTTGGAGAGATGACTTATTGAAAAATATAAACTGGGGTGGATTTGTAGAGGTGAAAAAAAAAAACTGAACGCTGGATCTCCGTAACGCAAGTACGATGGATGCAAGACTTTATCATGAAATATGACATGCCACATTTTTATAGCAACATTTTATTCACAGGTTACTTCAAAGGCAAACAACATAATAAAAAGAATTAATTTAAGATCATATCGGAGGTGTTCCTTAAGATGTTCTTACGTTATATAAAAATCTGCCATCTTGAGCTCTTCATCACACAGGATACAAATTCTCTCCAGATGGCTCCTTAATCACTGTGTATGTTCACTACCCGTCCAGTCACCCATGCTAGCACGAGTTAAAAGCAGTCAGTTTTATTTAAACAGTACAGTAAGTCCTCTACATACGAACATTCGATTTACAAACTTTCAAAGATATGAACATGTGTTAGATGAGTTAGATCACATGATCACAGGATGTCCAGAAGTAAGCATAAAAGCAGCGGCGATGAAGCTGGTAATGCTAAGAAGTGCCTAGCAATAACGATGGAGACAAAATTGAAAATTATTGCGACAATGGAGGTGAAAAGATGGCAGACATCACTCGTTCTTCTAACATGAATTGTTCATCCATCAGAACAAGGACAAGATCATGGAAAGTGTTAGTTTTACACTGTGTATGGCCGGTTGTGTTAGTGTCCTATGACCTAGACAATGTTTGTAGGACTTACGAACAAATTGGACTTATGAACGCTCTCTTGGAACAGAACTCGTCTGTATGTAGGGGACTTGCTGTAGTAGAGATGTGTGTGGTGGAGGAGGGGGGGTCGATTCAGTTACATATAAAATTTTTTTTTGTGTTTTAACTCATGCATTGCCACACTGACTCCAAAATTATTGTTGTTTTTTTTTAAATTATTTTTTTAAATGTATACATGTTTGCATTTAAGATATGTTAATGGTTGCAGTTCCTCTATAATCCTACAGGTGGCCCGCTTTAAACTATTCACACATTCTCAGGCAGCACAGCGTCCTGCTTGGTAGAAGCGAATTATTTTATATTTAAAAAATTTAGTATCAAATCGGAATCTTCAGTAAATCGTAAAACTTACGGAACCGCAATACGAATCGAATCGTCACCTAGCTATCGTGATCGCCCTGGTTATTAAGTGTATTAAGTGCTAATGAGGTCACTGGGAGATTATTAGTGATTTCAAATAAAGAAATAAAAGTATCGGCCCGTGTTTGTACGCTCCAGTTGCACTGTGTCGTTCCCGTAGTTGCTTTTATTTTGTCCGCTCTTTAGATTTCCAATCTGAGTATCAGGCGGGAAAAGAAACCGAAGTGCTGCCGAATTCGTCACGCACATCGTTAACGATAGACTTTGTCCAAACATCGAGAAGACCGCAGACGTTCTTAGGTTTCTTTGGTGTAAAAAAAAAAGTTTTGCACTAATTCTAGTGTTATACACATCACACATTTTTTTTCCTCTTTGCAACAGTGCCCCACACACGCGCGCGCACACACACACACACACACACACAATGTCCCCCCTCCAGATAGATCTGAGCTGGTGTTAATTTTCACTCGAGAGAAGGGGAGAGAAGGCTGCGGCTCTCCGTGGCTCTCCGCCCGTGTCCGGGCCCTACACTTGATTATGCAATCTGATTTTGATTTCATTAGGCATGCAATTGATGCGAGCGAACAAAGGGGTAATTTTTCATTCATGGCACTCTAGCTGAGTGCTGTCGTTCCCTTTTGCTTGTAATTCATCCCCCACATCTCTCTCTCTCACACACACACACACATTTGCAGAACTGAAGACCAGTAGGGATGCTTTCGGAGGGTGGTGGAAGGGAGGCGTTTGAAAGATAGAGAAGGAACACGACGGGAGGCTAAATGAATGAACGCATGTGTCCACGGAGTAAAAAGGAGTCTGTCTACACGAGGCCCGTCCTAATCTTTCTGCTAAGTACTCACCGGAACCGTTTTTTAATGCGACGCCTCGCTAGTGTCGCCGCAGACGGATACGTGATGGCGAAGCGATAATAGTCCTGCCATTCAGCCTTAATCGATGAGCGCCGAGAGCGCTGTCTGGAACCGCACAGGTTTCCGCGATGGTGCCGTCTCAGCGCGTTAGGCTCATCAGCAGCGACGATCACGAAGACGTGACCGACACGTGGCTTGGACGTTTTCTTTTATTTGACGTTGCTAAATGTTTGCAGGTATTCAGGAATCATGCCACGTTATTTCTCAAACGAGTTCTTATTTGTGATTTTAAGCAAAGTGTGAAAAAAAAAATTGGATTTTTCTTCTTTTAACTTAGTTTATGAATAAAAATAACTTGTATTTTTTCCCCCTTTAAATATAAAAAGTTTCTCATCTTCATTCAGACACACACATTTATGATTTTCGTTCAGCTTTGTAAACGGGTCATGTCAGTCATTAGACGTCAAACGGCGAGAAGGAAAAACATTAAAACTACTAAAGTGCCAGGGGTTTCTAAAAAATATGTACCTACATACGTAAAAACTTTGCACTTTCTTGGTAACATGAAAGGTTTTACATACAGTACATCCATATCAGAAACCCCTGACACTGGAGACTCCTTCTGCAAATGTTACAGAAATCTTCACCATAGCAGCGTTCTTTACTCTCACACGTTACCCAAACAGGGGGACATTAAATTAAATCCCTCGGTAGAGAGCTGAGAGTGGGAGATTATTACTGATTTCAAAATTTCATTGTGGAATTCCCGTCATTGCTTTTATTTTCTACGCTTTTTAGATTCACGATCACAGTATCAGACGAGAAAAGAAACCCAGACAGGATCAGACAGGAAAAGAAAGCAAAATGTTTCTTTGGTGTAAGAGGAAGCTAACGTTATGTGTTTTAAATAAATTATAAATATTTGATTTATTTTTCCCCCTTAGAATATGGAAAAAAATTCTTGACTTCCTTCAGAGATTACAAGCGTAAATGTAGTCATTTTTATTCGTCATATCCGTCAGTAGAAGTCGTACGACTTCTAACATTAAAATTCAAACCTAATTAAAATAAATACTAAAGTCTCAGGGGTTTATGACTTGCGTATGTAAAATTTCGCAGTTTCTTGGTAAAGTGAAAAGTGCTTCTGTACGTAGGTACGTTAGAAACCCCTGACACTGGAGACTCCTTCTGCAGATGTTACAGAAACCCAAACGGAGGAACATTAAATTAAATCCCTCTGTCGACTCGCACCCGGAGCCTCCTTTCAGCCTGGATGCTTTGTTACGATTACAAGCACCTAAGTGTCACTGATGCTCGACATCGTCACGCATCATTCCAGTCTTCACCCCCGACACACAATACACACCGCACTATACTGACTCGCCGTAGACCGCCGTGGTCTTCCCCTCCGTCTCTCTCCTCCACCCTTCCCCTTTTCCCCCCGCATTAGCATGGACGCCTCATTATCCTCCGCACTTGTACATAATGGCAGCAGTTGCTCTCAGAGGTCAGGGCTCCGCGGCCCCGTGACCGCACGCCTCATCAGTCGTCTGAAAGGCCACAGAAACAAGGAGGAATGAGGAAAAATGGCCGCCTCCCTTTTGCTAATCTGCCCTCTTCGCTAATTCTCACCTCTGTTCGTTCTTGTGGATCTTGACAGCGTCTCGTTGCTTTCGGGTTTTTTTCCGCAACTCAATCCGCCAAGCCGAACAGACTCGACAAATCACGGAGACGGGTTATTCCTCTTCTGCTACAGCGGTTTATTAACAATGTTCTTTTTAATAACATCTTGCAATTATAGCACTTTGCAAAAAAAGAAAAAAGTTTTTTTTTTCTTATAATCGAACAGCTTAGAGAACCGTCCCACACCAATAAGTGGTACTTTTCCAAACTGTTGCCAATAGAATGTCTTTGTACGCTGCAGCGTGACAATTTCCCTTCAGTGGAGCTCAGAGGTCCAAACCTGGTCCATTGTCTCTGTCTCAAGCTCCATGAAGACTGATGTTGCACCTGGAACTGGAGCTCCCTTGCCATCCCAGCACCAGCGCCTGAGCTCACTAATGCTCTTGATTAGTTTATTGGAAGTAGACCCTGAAGACGCTCCACTCATATAGACCTTTATATCCTGCTATCCTGTTATCCGTTATCACCCAAATGAGGATGGGTTCCCTGTTGAGTCTGGTTCCTCTCAAGGTTTCTTCCTATTGCAATCTCAGAAAGTTTTTCCTTGTCACTGTCGCTGTCGCCCTCAGCTTGCTCATCAGGGACAATCTTATCATTTTGATTCATACAAATTCACATTTCATACAGACTTCCATAATTCTTTTGATTGTGTAAAGCTGCTTGTGACAATGTTAATTGTTAAAAGCGCTATACAAATAAAATTGAATTGAATTTATAGAGCTTTTGTATGTGACATCACAACATCTGCCCGCCATGGTCCCGCCCACTTCTGGACAGGAAAAAAACGGATGTTACTTCCTGGAAGAAAGTGGCAAAACCTACATTCAGAATTAGTCATTAAATTACATTCAACAAGGAAACATCTAAAAACATCACTTTTTCTTCTCAGTGATCGCTTCGAAGTCATTCCAAATCACCTCTAAACCGTTCTGTTTCACAGCTAACATGAACTACAGTGTTAACTAGCTTCCAACACCAGGCTGAGTCCTAAATCCCTCACTAACCTCTGATCACAAGGACTACTAGATGTGTAGAACATGGGATTGTCCAGCCTAGATAGCGCACTAGCTTTCCATAGATTGAACTGTGGAACAGTTACTTAGCTATTGATTAGAAAGCTTGAAATGTCAGTATTAGTTAGTATTAGTATTAGAATATTCTATAGCATCGTCTCATTGGCGCGAACGTGAGCAAACGCCACCAAATCCAAAAGGGAATCACATGTTTGTACTCCGTCAGAGGTAATCAGGTTACGATAACAAATCAACCTTCTGAAAATGAACATCCTTATTACCTTTCTCCACTTTTTAAATGCTCGTTTCTCTTTTGAATAAGTCCACCACGACATGCCGCGTATGAAAATAATCAGCAAATCAGTGGCTAGGTTCCTCTTTAATCGGTTAGCGTGGCCCCTGAAGTCCGCTGTCGTGACTGACGTCATGGTAGTCACGTGTCTACAATAGGTCTATATCTTGTCAACTATATACAGTAACATCTTAGATGGGTTCTTGTATAATGGACCGTCCCAACAGTCTAAGCTTGATAGTGAGCTAGCGCGATACGTGGACATCCCACAATATTTAGCGAATACTATAAATACATCTTGTTAGTTGATTAATCAATGGAAAAAAAAAAGTAATATTTACTTCATTAGCATGGTTAATTATTCCCCTCGAACATCACGCCTCCTAAAGCGGTACAGTGTGTGTGTGTGTGTATACAAAACCCAGCGTTAACTTGTTAACTGTCGAGTTCTGTCTAAAGTGGTGGTCAGGATCATCGCGCATGTGTGTGTGTGTGTGTGTGTGTGTTGGCCTCAGACGTGTGTTCGGGGTTACGCCGTGTCAGTCTGCTATCTCTGGAGTTCTAATAACCCTGGCGGCGTGCGTCTGAAGTGGCGACGCGGGTGCGAGTGCGGCGCTCTACCCCGTATTTTTCCTCTGATTATTCTCTCCTTGTAATTACATTATCTCCCCTTTTATGCAGAATTGTTCGCCAGGGACTAATTGATAGAGACATGTTTAATTCATCAATCATTAGCATCAAATTTGACAATTAGAGATGATTGTTGAATTCCTGATGGAGATGAGGCCGAGCGTAGTCAATTATTTGTTCTCTCTTTCTTTCTTTTCTTTTTTTTTTTCTTTTTCCCCCCCGGCAAGTTAAAGTAACGCATTCATTATTTCGCAGCGTTAAAAATAAAAAAAAGTCATTTTCGGAGACTTCTGACCACAAATAGAAAGTAGGATTATTTTCGTTCTGTTCTTAAAGTTTTAAATGAATGTGATCTCTTTTAGATCAGTTAGTAAAATGGCATCTCTAATGAATCAAGCAGTTTAGTTCTTATGAATGGATTCATTGCTTGTTTTTGTTTTGTAACGAGGGTGAAAAGTGTATGAATTGAAAAATAATAAATTGTCTCGATTCTGATGAGTTAGAGGGTGTGGAGTTTTCTGTCCAGGATGTGTGTCCAGAGTTTTCCTGCATGTCAGGATCATCAGAAATCAAAACAAAGACATGTTTTATTGCAGTTTTTGCAAGTTTTTTAGTAATATGACGAGCTACGATTGTTGGGAAAAAACATGAGAGAATGACACACAATAACGTTCCACAAAATGAAATGCAAAAAGAAATGTATTTAAAAAAAAAAAAAGTTAACCGTTTAAGTTGACTAGTTAGTCGTGAGCTTATTTTTTGTTGTTGTTGTTGTTGTTCTGCTGTATTGCTGGTTGTGTGTGAGTCCGTCTGTGGCTAAAATGTATAAATTAAAAATCATTTTTAAACTGTATTGTGGTCTCAAGTCTGATTGGTTAGAAGGTGTGGTGTTTTCCGTCTACTTAGCATTTAGTGTCGTTTTGTTAATAAACGCGTTAATAAAAGTTTTCTTAAAAGAAATCAGTACACAGGAGTTTTTTTTTTTTTTGCTTTTTCCCCCCTGATGTGACAAGTTGCAATTTTTATATTTTTCATTTTAAATGTTATAATATTGACTCGTCCTGTAAATATAACGTCACGCGACTACATGATTTAGGTTTCAAACCCATTAAAGGACCCGATGTAGAGATTTGTACTTCCTATTTTAACCTTCCTAGTCATATTAAACATTTTAAACTCTTACTGAAAAATCTTTTCTCATTTTCATGTTTAATATTTTTCAAAAATGCACACCACTTTGTTTTGGCTATGAGTTTGCTAGCGAGCGTAAAATGATCGTGATGCATGTAGTAGATCATAGAAATGAGTTCAAGTGTCGTGATATGATGGCTTTGTCACATCTCCCACCCCGAAGTAATCACTAATCATCTAATCGTGTAATTGTCTAATTGTAGGTGATTAGCGCGGGTATATGGAGCGTTCCCTTTCACACACAATCAAGATGACTTTCGTTGGTGTTGGATTTCTGCTTGTTTAAGCCAACATAAGCTTTTTTAACCCCAATTTAAAAAAATGTCAATTTTTATTCGTTCCTTTTTTCTTTATTGAATTAAAAAAAAATTCTGTTGCAGTGTTATTTTCTATTTGTTTTTAATAAAACTTGTTTTTTTTTAGTTAAACATAAACGTTAAATTAAAGTTACCTATTCATTTACTTAAGTTTGTTTATTATTTTTGTTAGTTTTTTCTTCTTCTTTTTTTGCACATTTTTTTTTGTAATAGTAATTTTGTCTTTTTTTTGTTTATATAAATATATATATATATTACGCTTTCATATGAAGTTATACTTTTGGGTTTAAAGTTACAGGAGCTGTTTTTTTTTTTTTTTCCCAAAATTGTAGATTTGAGGCGATTTTCCCCGTCACGCCTCCAGACCATTCCCGTCCCAGCACATGCTAAGAGCTTTCTCAGAGATGAAGTTTGTTAGCATGTTAGCATGCACCTAGTCGTCTCCGAATCCGTCTCCTTCGAGCGAAGCTCGGGGTAAAAACAATACGCGGTAATTACCAGCAGCAGAGGCGTCTATCCGAGCGGTAATTGCAAGCGAGGCTTTATTTAATTTCATCCCTTCTCACTTAAACACGTGGCGAGAGATGCGCAAAGAAGCAGTCAGGGACAATATTATGACAGAAGTAATAAAAACGTTCCCGTCAACAATACCGATGTGATTACACGTCTACCGAAGTGACAGGCGTAAGAATACCCTCTATTCTTTCAATTACTAACGAATCGCTCCTGATTGTGCCGAGGCGTCTCCTCGCTCGGCGCCGGCGCTAAGCAAACCTCAGCTAGCACAGGCTCTTGTTAGCCTAATGCGTCGTAGCCATTAGCGGGAGTAATAAGTGTATCAAATTCGCATAATCATGTCTAATTAGTGTCGGTAATTATCTTGTTGGGCGCAGGAATATTAATCTTGCCGTGCCCGTAGGGGAAGGGCGTCTCTCGGAGGGAGGGAGCGGCAGAGAGCTCCTGTCTCACGCTGAGGAGCGTGCTCGCTAAATTAGAGCGATGGAGGGAGGCAACAGGAAGAGAGAGCAGCAGAGAAAGGAAACAAAAGACAAAACCCGAGAAGTTAACTGCGAAGTGCGTTGAGACAGATGGCCGAGAACGTGCTTATTTTAAAAAAGGAGGATAAAAAAAAAAGTTTTTCGGGACTATTTTTGTGGACCATCTGCGTAGTTCTGCTCAGATTTCTAGTGATTTTAAAACTCCTGGAATGTCAACAAATAAACGAGTAGGAAGGTTTAATTAGGTTTTACATGACTTCAGGGAATTTAATTGGATTTGAAATCTGATGTAAGAGAGGGCAAAAAAAAAAGGAAGCTCTGACAGTTGAAAGTTAGTGTAAAGTTGGGATCATGTCTTTAACCAATATTTTGTTTTAATCTTTTATTTATTAGTTTATTTTGTGCATTAATGGCCATCCTATTTTTTTGTTTTCTTTTCAGTAGTTTTTAGTTGGATTTAAGTGCAGGATCCACCCGAAAGGTTGTACTATAACCTGACAA
>JAOTRS010000044.1:1033728-1053640 GCA_028565755.1 Dinotopterus cunningtoni
GTTCCTAAAAATGGCTCAAAAAAAAAAAAAACACCACTAAAAATTCTTTACAAAAAAAGAAAAAAAAAAATCAAAAATGCACCAAAAATGCTCAAAAAATTCCTACCCCTATAAAATTAATTTATATAACTGATTCCTGTAGAAATGCCCCTCAACACAAACCCCAAAATGCCCCCATCTACACACCTTACCCAGAAGGCACCTCCAGAAATGCTCTGAAAATGATTCGGTCAAACAATGTCCCCGTCTCTAATGATTTGTAAACAGCCTTGCCGTTTCTTACTGTCCTTGAATGACTTGTTTTAACCTGAATCGAATCATTAAACGATTATATCTGACATTTTCATTCCCTTCAACCTCGTAACCTCGTAACCTTGAGGTCAGACCAAGCCTTAGTTTAAAACAAATACTGAAATACAAATAGTTTTTTTTTTTTTTTTAGCAGAAGAAGAAGTGAAAAACAATTAAAACCGGGTCATTTTGACTCGAAACCGAAGGGGAAAATCATTAAAGCGTGGTTGTTGCTAAAAGGTTCGAAAGGGCCAGCGTGTGTTTTTTGGGAGCAGCGGGAGCGGAGGGAGAGGACGCCATGCGGTGCCCGCCCCGGCCTCGGCACTAATGACGGGCGCCTCTGATTGGAGGCAGGCGGGAATACCGCTGGGGTAGATGGATGTGGCTGGCAGTGAGTGGGGGGGAGAGCTAATTACTGTTCCGAGTGTATCTTGTTAATTAAGGGCTAATTAGTGGCAGAAACCGAGAGGGGGAATGAGGGAGAGAAAGAGAGGGAGCGGAGGAGGAGGAGGGAGAGTGCTCATGTAGCGCAGAGAGATGAACACGGAGAAGTGGCAGACCCCATCACGGAGAACGAGCAGCCGAGAGACAAATGGAGAGGACGTGTAGCGCATCTGTAGGGGAGGAAAGTGTACAATCATTAATCACAGTGCATGATGACTACAGCAAGCTTGTTTATTATTGATGTATATTTAACAGCACACACTTCAGGCAGATAGGGTCAAAAATTACCCCTAACCCAAAAAATAAGGCCCTGTAAAATGTGCCCCCCAACATGGAGCCACAAAAAGCACCCATACCCATAAGTGCCCTCGATTATCACCCTATAAGTAAATGGCTTCTACTCAAACGCCAAAAAAAATCCAGAGAATGTCTGTATATCCTCCAAATACAAATAGTTTTTTCTCCAAATAAAAGCCAACAAGAAATGGCTAAAAAAAAAAAGCCGACAGCACCCCAAAATTCCCTGAACAATACTCCGCCTCTAACATGTCAGCCACAAAAGTCACCCAAAAACTGAGTCTTACTACTGACACCCAAAAATCACCCCAACAAAACCTCCTACCTGGAGCTCCGGCCAAAAATCAGCCCCAAAATTGCTCTTAATCAATGTTCATAACCTGCCCTCATTAAAAAAAAAAATGTGTCCCAGAATGCTCTTAAAAACAACCCAAATACATGCTTCCAAAATTCCGAAATACTTCATAGTTAAAGCCTCCCAAAACCCTCCTTGGGAAATGCTCCTTAAACCTGCTCAGAAATGTCACCATCACAAAAAAACATTATATTTTCTGCGTGATCTAAATCTAATTAACTGTTGACACCTCCTTTTTTTTGACTGGGGTGCCAATAATTATGGATCTTTCTGTGTTTGATTTCTACTGTATAGGACATGTAGTGCATGAAATTATTATGTACTGATTGTATTTCTCTCTCTCAGGTGCTTCTCATTCGAACAGCAGTACGTCTCTGCAGTCTGGGGGCGTGGCCTCGGGGCTGGGCGTGGCCTCTGTGGGCGGGGCTAAAGAGGGAATGCATCAACGCTCTTTCTCGGTGTCCAGCGCTGAGCAGTGGAACGAAGCGGTTAACACGAGCTGTGCCTCGGGTGCGTCTCCCAAACACACACACACACACACACACACACATTAAATGAAGTCATTGCTGAACAATTAACACCTGTTTAAATGTTTTTATTATAAATAGGAGTTGTTTAATTGTTTAATTTTTTTATATAATTAGTAGCAGTCATGTGGTCGGCTTAACAAATTTTATTTTTATCCTGTTTATTGTTATTATTACTTTTATTATTAACGCTGCTGCAGCTATACAGCTGTTGCTATGGTAACATCTCGCCGGTCATTACCTCACTTTGTTCTTCTTGTTTATCTTGTAAATGATTTCTTTCTGTGTAATTAAGCCCGTGGGCTTAATTGCGCCGGCGTAGCTGTAGAGACCTACAGGACGGATATAATTAAGTAAGTTGAGGCGTGGCTAGCCAATCGGCAGCGAGGATTTTCTCAACAGCATGGCTAAAGCGGCTCGTGACGAAGTTTCACTGTGAACCAGGAAGTGAACGTCACGTGTGAACCACGATCACGTCACATGGCTCCAAAATCGAATCCGTAATCATCGTAATTCAGTAATTACAGCTTTGTTCACAGGCACACACTGCAGCATCGCGGTGTCTCTCTCTCTCTCTCTCTCTCTCTCCCTCTCTCTGTTCCTCCGTCCTGTCAGTGCACTTGACTGAAGTCAAATAACATATTTGCCAGGCGTAACAATGCCGCACTTCTCTCTCTCTCTCTCTCTCTCTCTCTCTCTCTATCTCTCTCTGTCTTTTTTTCTTCTTCCTCCCCCGTCCTCCCCCCCCCCGTGTGGGGAAAATGAATGTTTTACGGGGCAACATTCATCACTGGTTATTTCCATCTCTTTGTCGGCTGGCAGTAAAAAAGCACTTAAATGCACATCAACAGAATAACAGTCATTTCCATGCATGTTTGCACACTCGTCGTTCTCATTAGTGGCTGCTCCATCGCTCTCTCTCTCTCTCTCTCTCTCTCTCTCTCTCTCTCTCTGACACTCATATACTCACTTTACTCTTTTCCTTATGTCTCTCACTCAACCTTTCTCTCTCTCTCTCCCTCACACACACACACACACTCTTCACTCTCTCTCTCTCTCTCCCGCTAGTTTAAAGAGCGCTCTTTACGAGCACACACACTGTGGCCCCGTAGTGCTCCAGACTGAACACATCACCCGCTCGCCCTTCTCTCTTCTCTTTCTCACTCCCTCTCTTTTCTCTCTCTCTCTCTCCGCCTGTCGAACAATCAATTTCAGCCGCCATCGGCCCCCCGCCTGCACCTATCAGCTCCACACCCCAAAGCAGAATTACTCGCAGGGCCGCTGCCCTCCCAATGAGCTCTGCCGCACTCTATGTGTGTGTGTATGTGTGTGTATGTGTGTGTTAGTGTTGAACAGTCCCCATCCGAGTCTTTATTTCCATCATGGAAACGTTAAGTGTAAACGCAGCGCAGAAAAAGGGTTATAAATGTTACACGCCGATAATTAGACACCTTTATTCTTAATTTTTAAATCTTTTTATAGTTACTTTGTGTATAGTGTGTAGCTCTGTATTAGTTATAATAGTGTGTTAAAGTGTTTTATTTCTCTTACACCACAGCAGTGTGCCAGAGATTACAATGTTTTATTAATAATCAGTTCATTTGTAATGAGTGCGTTATTTAACTGCATCCAATAGGAATAGAGCTTCTGTAAACGAAATTCCCCTCGCTCAAGCTACTTTTGTTTGATACTTTTATTAAATTCACCGTTAAATTTAAGATATTTACAAGAAAAACGCGTTCCTGAGGTTGGAATTAATCAATCTGAGAAACTGGTGAAAATGAAAACCGAATAACTACAGCATAAAGTCTCAACAGTGATCAAAAATGGTCGCCTGTTTATCAGCTCTGGATTATTGAGATTTTATTGCCGTTTTGAGAACCATGACTGCAGATTGTTAGACGCTTCTACTTCTCGTGCAATCTTATTATAATCCAATTTGGCATCGTAGCTATAATTAGAAGAGAAACGCCTTCCCAAAGCGACTCGAATGAATCCGGCGATCGAGAGAAACGACTTCAGTTTGAATCGGTTTCTGTACAAAATTCATAAATTAAGCTTTTTTTTTTTTATTTTTTTTTTATTTTTAAAAAGGACCAAACGGAGTCAAACGGCAGTCGTTAATTCATCCCCGCTCCGGCTGGTTGAAGGTCAGCACGCGGAATCATGGCGTAGATGATGGAGGAAGATGATGAGTGCTCTCGGATTGATGGAGTCTCAAAACCCGTACGATGCATCACACTGAGCAGGCTTCTCCGTTTTATTTAAGGAGCGACGCCGTCTATGAAATGACGAGAGCGCGACACGGAGCTTGCCGACGTTAATCGTCTTTGGTGGATTTTTTAATTTTATTTTACTTTAACTGCACAAAGTGTTCTCCGACTCCATAAACACACCATGATACATTTTTAATGCGCGATACATCATAAATTTTATCCGTAGTATTAGTAGCGACTTTTAACTTTGCGGAGCGTTACCTGGACTTTCTGTTATCACTTCGTATATAACAGTTGTTAATCTTTTTCCTCTTATTTACGGTGATTTAAACCAAAATAATACAGCTTGTTATGTTACAATGTACTCCTGCAAAAACAGGCCCGACACTGGAGACTCCTTCCAAAAATGCTCACATTTCTTAACGGAGAAGTGCGTTTACGCAGAGCTCACATTGAAAGTAGTTATTGCACGTTGCACAATTTTTGTTTCTTGCAGTAAATAAACATGGCCGAATCAAGATTTCCATGCCACTAGGGTTAAAAAACAGCGGTTATTATAAATTTGTTGCGGTAATCGAGGCACTTTCAATCGGCATGAGGTTTTTGGGGATGAATGCTGGATATCTTCATACCTACCCTTAGCTCATGACTCCTCTCGTGCTTAAACAAAGTGATTGCCGATTGACGGTAGCGTGCGTTCGGGATTTGCAGAGAGAGGGCTGGAGGGAGGGGTGTGGCGGTTGAAGAGGCTGCGAACGCGGCCGTAATGAAGTTTGACATTTCGTTTGCCGAGAGCAGCCGTCTGCACCTTGATTAGCACGCTCTAATTGACTATAATAAGAAGGAGGTAGTGATTGTGTTCAAGGTTTTTTTTTTTCTCCCTGTCTTTTTCACTACTTCCATTAATTGCCGCTATTGCCTTTGATTACGGGCGGGGGTGGGCTGGGGTGTGGGGGGTGGGTATGTGCTATACGGGTTTCTTCACCATAGAAGGAAAAATATAAAAATTACCACTTCGCAGTCTCACTCGGATTACCGGAGGAAGTTCGTCCACACTTGAAGAAATGAGTTTCCACCTTTCGCCCTCATCACCAGAACACAGCACTTTTTTAAGTTCCATCTCCCGCCGGGATGGTAATGGGCTGTAATTGCAGGTTAGCTCGCCACCTCTTTCCTCCGCCTCGTCCTCTGGTGGAGGGAGGGAGGAAGGGGAGGTGAAGGAAAAAAAAAGGGCCTTAGTTTCGGAACGGCTGCAGATCCCTCCCGTGCTTCATTACAGCTCCTCGCTCGCGCCGCTAATGCCAAACTCATCTCGCCGCACTTCCTGCCGAGCTGGCTGGCCTGCCACTTTGGCTCTTAATCTTGAAGCGGTCTCCATCAGAACATATGAGTAGTAATTAAGCGGGTCAGCGCTGAGATTTGAATAGCGGACAAATTGCAGGTTATTGATGGTTAACTAGGTGGCGAGTGACTATCCGGACCTCTTAATCTCTTTCCTCTAAGGCTGTGTTAAGAAAAAGAAAAAAAAAAAAAGAGTATGTCTACAGGTTAACTCCTTCCAGACTGGTATCAAACAGAATCTCAAGTCCATCCATGCATCCAATATCTATACTGGTCATCCCATAGAGCCTTTCCCAGGGAACGTGGGGTACTAGGCAGGGTTTACACCCTGGATGGGTTTTGGGGGATAAGCATACACTCGTACACCTGTTCATACACGAGGGGCAATTTGGAAACACTAATGTGCCTACACCACATGTATGAGGAAACCACAGTACCCAGGGGAAAACATATCAAGACCTGAGGTGAGGTGAGATTCGGACTCCCAACCTTGGAGGTGCGAGTAATCCCTAAGCTACTGTCCCATCTGCTTCTTATCAAGTGTACCAGCAAACACTGACCTGTCTTTAAACTATAAAACAATTTCATGCAATTGAATTTGCACTCTTGCTTTCAGGCTTAAAAAGTGTCGTACCTTCTTCTGATTTAAGGCGAGTAGCCGTTACGGTTCGCAGGGCTTTTTCGGGTGCCGTTCGTTCGTTGACTGACTCTGATTGTGCGAGTCAAACCGTATGAATGAATTACAGGTCCTGTGTGAGAGACAGGGGCAAGCTTCCACTTTAACCTCACGCTCCACACACAATACACCCTCTGGCACCGAACAGGTTGGGTGTTCTCCCCCTCGCGCCATACGGCGTGCGTGTGTGTGAACGGTGTTCTCAGGAGCCCCTCTGCCCCCAGCTGTCTGCTCTGGCTAATGATAGGTCCCGGGGGGGCTGTTGGGGAAGAGGAGTGTGGAAATTGAAACAGACGTTCACGACGCCGAACACAACGTGTGTGGCAGCTGTGCACCGCGCTTCTCCATTCAGAACGAGCGAGCGCGAACGGCACCTAATAGTCATGAATATCAATGACGGGAGCAGTGTCGAGAGACGAGAAAGCGTCAGCTCCTGCCACGTTCTTATCGCCGGAGCAATTACGGTCTGCTTGCTTGCGGCTTTAGTCACTGTAATAATAATTGTAATAGCGAAAAGGACTTTAAGTGGGAGGATAAAGGAAAAACAACAACTTGCGCACAAACCGTTCTCAAACCTATCTACGAAATCTAGTTTTATTATTATTATTATTAATTTCTTCTTTTTATAATTCCTTTCTTCTAAATGTAAAGTATTTATTTTTGTACCGCTTTTGCATTCTTGATTCTGATCAGTCAAAATCACAAATGTGCTCATTCTAATAGCGTCACTTGTTTAGTAGGAAGGAGTCTCCAGTTTCAGGATTTTAACAGCCGGTAAATTGTAAACACCGGAAAAGTTTTTACAACAGGAAAAAATTTGCCATAGGTTTCTGTTTCTTCAGAGAGGGGGGAAAAAAGAGAGGCTGGCTAAAGAATGAAGGAAGTACGAACAGGAGCTTAAATTTTTAATTTTGCGCCACAACAATTTGACTAAAACTGCAATGTCGGTTTTAAAAAATCAATCAAAAAAAGACACTATTGTATTTGGAAAACAATCAACTTTGGTGTATGACAGCACGACGCCAAGTGCAATCAATATTAAACAACCATTATGACCGTCCTTGCTGAAGAGAATTATAGTTGAACTCATAGGTTTTTTTTTTCTCCCAGTGCTTAATTCACCATATATTCAATCAATCTTCCGTCACTTTGTAATTCATTCATTATAAACCTGTTCTAATTGAGCTTTCTCCATGAAATGGTGCTCTTATTATTAACGACTTCACCTTTTAGTTTCAGTTAGCTAGCAACAAGTTTAAACGTAATATCCCGTTTAATCCACCAGTTTAAGAGCAACATAATTCCCAATCAAAACCTAACAACCCGCCTTTGTACTAAAGTTAAACCTTTTTGTCATCATCCTAGACAAAGCTTCACCCAATTGTCTCGTATAATAAAGTTTTGCCAGAGTTAACTTGAGTAATGTGGCTCGCTTTCCATTGGTTGAAATTACTATTTCAGTCAAGAGACGGCTCTTGGTCAGAGGGGCATGAATTCTCTCTTCACTGTTAGCCACAGTCATTCTGGCCAATCACGGGCATCTCTAAGCTCATGTATGTGGACGAGAAGGAAAGCTCTTGATAGTGAGTGTAAGACACTGCCCCAAAAGTTGAGATTGGTCATGACTCACATGGGAAAGCATGTGTTAGCGTTTAGCATCCCTGCTTGGTAGCTGTACGGTGGTAGGTCGGATTTAGCTGACAGGTGGACCAGATTGGGAAGAGGATAGAGATATTAGAAGCGGTTGATTTGCTGATTGGTTAAAACCCAAATTGAGTTGTTTGACTTGTTGTGGTTACCTTGTCACAAGTCAAATGCCATCGCCTTGCCAAGCCACTCAGGCTATCAATTCCTGAGAGCAGCCCAGCAAGACTCTGGCAATGGCTCGTCCGACTCCTTGACAACAGGAAACGGTTTTTGAGTGTGTGGCATCGCTGACTTTTTGGATTGTTCTGTGGATTAACAGCCCTCGCAGTGTTCAAGATTTCCTTGCTTCCTTGTGTCCAAGAAAAAAACTTCCGTATTCCACTCTCAAGATTCCACCCCTCCTGGGGGATCCTCTAAAGGTCCTGTGTACAACCCTATGGTGAAAGCGTTTCATTTAAAAAAATATATTCCAAATCAAAGTTTTAAAACCCATTAACCAGGAACAAGTTTTTAACCCAGAGATAAGGAGTGATGGAGCAGCCATGACTACACAAACGATAAGTGATTATATACTGTACGCCAAGCTTGCAAATGATTGCAAATAAGCCGCATGCACTCCATGTAGAAGATCAATCCCGGTATTACGACCTCGATGTGTTTTTGATTAAATAACACGTTAACGCCGCGCACCACGACGAAAGGTTAGATAGTTATCTAAATATGCAATGCGAAAATGTTTTGAACCAGGAAGCGCCTAGCTCGATGCCAGCCCGTGCTCGAGCACGTGCAGCCCAAGGCAGATGTTAGGGCTGTAGCTGAGACTCTTCTACCCCCCACATGGGTGCCATCTCTTTTCTCTTCTCTTAAAGACGGCGCTAAGCCTGCACTCCCTGAAGGGATCTTCCAAATTAGGTCTAATGTTCCGCGCCGGCTAATGGTCGTCACCGCCATTAGAATATGCAGCTTTTGGCACCACGGGTTTTTCAGATGTTCCCAGACCACTGTCCACACACACACACACACACACACACACACACACACACACACACACACACACATCCACATCCACCCCAGGCCTGTTGAGATGAATAGAGTGTGTACCACCACAATGAGCTTTTGATGCCAAGACAATAGAAGGACTGCCAGGATCTGACACACACTGCGAACGTGTGTTTGTGTGTGTGTGTTTGTGTGTGTGAGGGTGTAGCAATATGAGGTCTGCTTTGCCAAGGCCCCTCTGCCCCAGGGCTTGTGGATAATGGTGTCCTAGGGGGATGGAAAAGTGATGTCCACGTGTCAGGAGGCTTAGAAATATGACCACCCTTTACCTATTGTGCCTATCGACACCCTCCACACACACACACACACACAGACAGACACACACACAGACACACCATCATACTTACACACCACACTCAAGCCATTATGGAGTGGCAGGTTAGCATGTATCAAGAAGCACCTTATCACAACACAGTGCTGTTGATTTCCAGGTTCTGATTAGTGCTAGGGTTTTTTTTTTCCTTCTCCATACTAAAGTATAGAAATGGAGGTGACCGTGTTGGTTTACATGATAAGTTTAATAAGACATATCCGTTAATATTGCTAAAAAACTGATCTCCAACCAAAGTTCTACCGAAGGTTGCTGTTCGACGGGTAAATGGGAACTCCAGTATGGCCAATAAGACCAGTGAATCGAACTAACCTGCAGTCTTCTTTCTCTCCAGCCAATGGGACTTTGGATTCTCTAAGCGCCGCCGCCGGACTAGGCGGACCAACCAGTCCCAAACTGGAACCACCACCTTCACCGCACGCCAACCGCAAAAAGCACCGGAGGAAAAAGAGCACGGGAATCACCAAACCTGACGGGTTGTCGACAGGGAACGAAGGTAAGTCACGTCTTCGCATTCACACTCTCAATAATCTATGAGTTGTCGATTGGTTCTAACGCTTTTAATGAGGTTCCCTATATAATGCAACCTTCCGCATAATATTAAGTTTGATTCCTGGTGGAAAGGAACCTGTAAAAGGTCAAACGTACAGGAAGCAGCGGGAACCCCTAGAGGAACCTGTTTGCTGTCCAACCCGTGATGCAGCCAATATTCCCAGTTGATCATATACCTCTTTTGAAAGCATGACTGGCGCTCTTCTCCACAGCTTTGATTCATGCCATTGTTCTCGGGTGACGGAGATAATATGTCACTAACTCATCACCTGCGTGCCATCGCTACGGCCCGTGTGACGAATGAAGACCCATAATTGGGTGGCATTGAGAAAACAAAAGCGTTTCTCTCGGGCTATTCGCACTCAAGGGGGCCACTCAATCACGCTGATGTGCGCTGTCCTTCACAAATTGTCACCGGCGTGTCGTGACGGTAATGATTCTGCTCATCGTCGTTATTGTTGCGCCGGCTCGTAGCCAAATCAGAGCCGGCTCCCAGTCTTAGTTGGCTACAGAGAAGACGTAAAGGTGTGAGAGGAGACGAGGCGGCGCGACGTGACGTGACGCAGCCCAGCGGGAGCCTCCTGACTGATTGAAGGGTCTTAAAGGGGTTTTAATGGCCTGGTAGTGAGTGATGTCTGACATTAAGGGCCCAAGGGGGATCGCAAGGCATGGTGGGTTCTCATTGTCCTCCTGGAGTAAGGGACGGTTCAGAAAGACGGTGGTACGTCCCGCTACACACGGATGCTGTCAGAACCGGGAGGCCTGAATGTCAAGCGACAGAAAAAACTTTTGCATTCCATCAAGAGTCGTCGTTTCTTTCCCCTTGCTTCTGTTCTGAAAGGTTCTATTAGCGTGTGCTTGTCTGTTCTGGAGAGCGCATGCAGAATACAGACATATTGCTTAAGTATGGGAGGCACTCATGTGGAGACACAGACTCTGTGTGTGTGAGGGAGAGAGAGTGAGACAGGTGGGTTGGATCCTTGAATAAATTGCTATCAGTTTATCTCATTTATGAGGCAATCACAAGCACTGAATGCAGAAATTGAATTTTAGTTGTTTTGAAGCATCATAAATCAAATGTGCGGTAGCTTTCGGGGAAAAAAAAAAGGTTAAGCAAGTTTTTTATTTTTCCGTACTGTAGAAGGATAGGTTTGAGAGAAGATTTAATCTAGTGATAGTTACATCTTGTCGTTTTTTTTTTTGTTTGTTTTTTTCTTAGTTTTTGAGCATGGGTCAAATGAACCAGGACTTGATGGTTATTCTTATATAGAGTTGATCGGAATTGTGGTCCTTTACCTGTTTAATTTGTTTGTAAAAGTAGCTTCTGTGTCTTACGGCATCTATTAACGACTATAACGTCACTGGACGGTGTGACGTCATTCCATCCCCACGCTGAGGTTGATTGTTTTTCCTATAACAGCATATCACAAAATGAATTATAGCTACGTCGTACTTTTTATTTGTGCAGCACCCTCGAGTTACGGAAGAACCAGAGCTCGGAATACAAAATAAAAAAAAAACAACAACACGAAAGTAGTACATGACGTCAATCAATTAGTATGGTCTTTTAAGAACCTGTCGAGTACAATGTTTGAGAAAGGTTGCAGTATCTCGGCGCATCGGAACGCGAGAATCAATGACCTGCGCTTCAGTATCGGTTATATTTTGTATTTTTACGTAGGCCGTGTTGGTTTGAGTGGATAAAGGGTTAACTCTTGCCTCGCTGGGAGTCCAAGCGGCCGGTAGCAAATGAAGCTTTAACTGCCTGGCCTAATGGAGGGTGTTTATCTCAATACTTTTGTTTTGTCATTCTCCAACCCGCTCTCGTTTCCCCAAGTGCTCCCCCGAGCTCCTGCCTCTCTAATGGAGCTGCTGTGGAGGGCCGCACTTCGGAGGCAGAAATAACAAGATTATTGTTCGCATGCCACGCTACACAGTCTCACACACACACACACACACACACGCTCACACCAAGACATACATACACACAGGGTCGGACTTTGAGAGTTCTGGTGTTAGGTGTAGCGGCGGCGAGGACGGTCACGCTTATCCAATTGTCCGTATATCTCATTACAGGAATATTGTTTGTGTGTGTGTGTGTAGGCACAGGGATGTTTTTCTATGACCGTTGTGTGTTGGAGGGAGATAGAGAGCGCATTGTCGTCTCCTCTCCTCTTCTCCTCCTCTCTGTTTGCCCCTGTGTCCCCCCAGGCTTGTCTTGGTAATGGCCCTGTGCTGATTGCTCTAATACAGGTTAGGAATATTGCCTTTAATGATGTGTAAAATGAGCAAGCGCCAGCGCTGACATTTACAGATGGCACCAGCGGACTCGGTTCCTCCCAACTGCCTGTTAATTCACAGCAAATGACTAGCACCTTGCACCTTTTATCAGCCACTATACTGTATCTCTCGCTCTGTCTCTCTCTCTCTCTCTCTTTTTTTTTAATGTATGTCAAAAATTAGTAGCACGTAAGAATACTGTTTGGGTTCAATAATCCACCGAACATGGCTTGATGGATCATAGCACCGGACTCTGACAGAATAGCAATCGGGACGCGACAACTATTCCAGCTGTGTCCGGCGCGAGAGCATCCTACAAGCCCGAAGGGTCTGGGACTGAACCATCTGCTCCCAGACTACAATCAGAATCGGGAGGATTCACCTGAGTGAATTCTGAGACGCTCACTCAACAGCTAACCGTACACACCGCGCACACATTGTCGTATTCTATAACATTGGAGTTAGCAGATTGGCCACCATATGTCTCCTGTAGAGCGCCGCGTCCCTACACGTCACAATATTTGCACATGCCGAAGTGCTGATGAGCTTCCGTAAGGTTAACGACTCCAATTACATTCGATTAAAGCTGCTTCCGCTAATGGCCTGCATCGTCTGCAGTTACAACACCAGCAAGACCGAGAAAAAAAAAAAAAAAAAAAGCTGTCCATTGAATTTCCGATGCATGGGAATCTGGAAGGAAGCCAAGAGAGAGAGGAAATACAACGCTTTAACTTCCCTACTCATTATCTTGAACTCCTGTTTAATTGTGTTAATTAGGGTATATTGCACCGCCAGTGCATCCAGATTGAATCGCACAGCCACTTCGCTTTTATATCTCAATTCCAGCGTACTTGTTGCTGACGCAAATCTACAGCGTAGCCATCCATACGGCTTTTTTTTTTTTTATCGCTATTTACATGCGTTTCTAAAACGCCCGCGCCTTTAACACCAAGCATTAATACAGCTCGGGCGTTTCTCTAAAGCATTATTCCGCAAGCGTCTCAAAAACAGGTTTCCCCTCAAGACCCGGGAGCGACTCAAAGACGCGACTCGAGCGAAGTTGTCGAGCTTGACGCGTGTTTCAAAAGCACTGGCAATGGAAGCTTGATGTTTTTTCGATTTGCATACGGAAATTACTTGTCGTAACGGCAATTTTTTCAGATGACCAGCCAACGAGGTAATTGTCTGTGTTCAGATTTGTAGGTGTGTAATCAGAGGACCCGTTGGAATTCCAGATAATTATATTAGAGTACGTGCTAGCGTTATGAGGAAGAACAAGACGAAACAGAGCAGAGCTTCCTGTACAACGATGAACAGGACAAAACAATAAAGGGGAAACAAAAAAACAAAACGAACACACATATATGTATAGCGTAATATGAAAATATCTTAAGATGCACGCCCCGGTCTGGGACTGCTTAACAGCATGTAATTAAACTAGCTAGCTATGCAACATGCAACTACGTCACGGAAATTTGTTTCACTTCCAGTTGATAATGAGCTACATGCTGTTTCCGTGGGTGCTTTTATTCGCGGATGAAAATTAACCATGGTGTAACATTTTTTTCTTATTGTACTTGCGTGTGTGCACGTACAACAAGGCCAAGATCTTGCAGATGTATTCACCGCACAACGTTTCTCCCCAAGTTACCTGACTATATTTGGTGTGACGGCCTAGAAACGAAGCGGCTTAATTTGAGGATTATATGCCACGAAATTAATTCTGGTGCAGATAATCAAGATTAGGAGTCACATTCGGTGAGTCGAACTGCATTGACTTCCCTGAAAAACGAAAACCTGTTACAAGGATCTTTCGAGAGGCCGCCATAGAAATCCGTCCACCATATACGAGAAAGCAGGACATTTGGTCAGAAATTTATCCAAGATGCCAAGGGTAACTCTCTACACCATCTGTATAAACATCTACTCCGGCACCAAGCTCTCAGTTTTTCCTTGCTTTTTTTTTATTTATTTTTTTTACTATGTGTCAGAATAATTATGACATCTTTACTCATAATTAGCATCGATGTATTCGCTGCAATTGACTTCTTAAGCCTTAGACAGCCTGAAAAGTAAACAAAGGATTGCTAGTGTCCGGGGCGGTGCTCCCTCACCCTTTAGTCCTTGATTTAGATACACACCTCCTGGCACCGTTTCATCGATCGCCCGCCTGGAGTCGAGTCCCGCGAATGAAATCAGATAATTGAAGACGGTGTCGAGCTAATTGGATTATTGTTTTCGCCTCGAGGCTGTGGAGCCGCGCTTGAAGAGTAAGACGTGTTCTGTGTAATCGTACATCTGTTATTTGGCACGCCGGTTCCTCTTACTAGATTTAAAGTCGGATAGGGAAGCAATTAAAGTGGGATTTCTGTAGCACTTCATATCTGCGTCGTGTGATTGATTTCATTAACTGCGCCGTTAATCAGCGTATGAACTGATAAACTGGTTACTGTTGAATTTCTCCAAGTATTGTTGTGTATTAAAGGTTTTTTTAATTAATTTATTTTTAATATAGGAATTACTTCAATTTCAGATTATATCCCGAATATCCCGATGACCCTAGCAGCTACATTTCCCAATTATTCCCGCTAGATCGTTATGAATACGTTAAAGTCATCACGGCTGCGAAATGATCATCAAGCAAATTATCGCTGAGCTGATAGTTTACTCCTCACCTCTCGCCTCTTGTTGCGTCGGCCGACGTGTGCCCCTTTGTCTCGCTTCGTGTTTGCGAGGTGGAAATTAGCATGACCCGAATGATTAACCCACATTAGATTCTAGTTAGGCGGGCTGCTCTGTAATGCGATTGGATGATAATGAGATAAGAGCTCTAATGGATATGTTTACCTTGTAAATGAGTCGATTTTTATAATGCTGATGTGCCGCGGCTACTGGAATTGATGACAGGAACTCGCGTTCGCCTTCTGTTGCTGTCTTTTTAGCTTTGCGCCTGAGCTGCGATATGTGTTTTGCCTCCCTATGTGCATGCGTTGTTTTGTCTGGAGACTGACGGAAAGCTAAACAGTGTTGGTTGCTTACCTGTTGCAGTCTGAACCACCATTAATCCTAAAATAATCATCTTGTTTTCAGAGCAAGAAGAGTCATTTGAGTTCATCATTGTGTCACTCACTGGACAGATGTGGCACTTTGAGGCGTCGACGTACGACGAGAGAGAGCTCTGGGTCCAAGCCATCGAGAGTCAAATATTTGCCAGCTTACAGTCATGTGAAAGTAGCAAGAATAAGGTAAAAATTAAACATATATACATATTTTTTTTTCTTAATGTATGTTATAACCCAGGTTACATTGTGGATTTCGAGATCAAATCATCTGTCAGGTGCTCAAAGTTCTAACATATTTGAAGGGTATTCCTCAGGGGTCTCATGTGGGACCAATAATGTTGGAAACTGTATCTCGCAAAATCAAACGAAAGGACACTAATTCTGGTAATTTTTTAAAGAAAAGTGTATACAAGGATATTTCGATCATATATCACATCATGTAGCAGCTTATTCTTCCGTGTGTGTATTTCTTCTCTCGTCTTTTTGACCTTGCAGAGTGAACGTAAGTACATGTGGTGCATTGAGGGAAATCTGTGTATTAAGACTGACAGGTCCCATTTTCGTCTTCTCACTGAACGTCTCTTCTCTTCTCTCTGTTTCATTTACACAGACTTTCTCTCTCTCTTTCTCTCTCATATCTCATGGACACACACACACGCTTGCACTCTTTTATTCTTTGTGATCTCTAACTTAATCTTCCTCCACTCAAGTCACGATTAGGGAGCCAGAGCGATGCCATGACCATCCAGTCCATCAGGAACGTGAGAGGGAACGCTTTCTGTGTGGACTGCGACTCCCCCAGTGAGTTTCTCAGTGTGCGTTCTTAAAGCATGTGCATGTATGGTGTGTGCATGTGTGTGTATGTGTGTGCACTATTTGACAAAACAGACATCACTCTGCGTTTCTTCAGTTGAAATATATTTATTTGTGTTTATTTTTCCCTTGTGTAGATCCAGACTGGGCGAGTCTGAACCTCGGAGCTCTGATCTGTATCGAGTGCTCAGGGATCCATCGGCACCTGGGCACTCACCTGTCCCGTGTGCGCTCGCTGGACCTGGACGACTGGCCTGTGGAGCTGAGCATGGTGATGACGGCTATCGGTAACGCCATGGCCAACAGCGTGTGGGAGGGAGCGCTGGAGGGATACACCAAACCTGGAGCTGATAGCAGCAGGTACAATCCTACAGCTGTGCATCCTGTAGCTACTCTTGCACTTACTATACTTGTACCTTTTACTACATTAACACCTACACGCATAGCTATACGAATGCTTACACACTACCGCTCAAAAGTTAGCGAACACTTTCTAACTCCATGGTCGTTTCTGATGTTTATTTCTTTCTACACTGTAAATCAATATTGAAGACTTTTATCCAAAATACACAATATTCTCCTTTGAACAGTTGATATTGAGATGTATATCTGCTACTAATTGGTGATTTCTGAGGCTGGTGACTCTAAATGAACTTCTGCTCTGCAGCAGAGGTCGGTTTAGGTCTTGCTTTCCTGGGAAGGTCTTCATGAGAGACAGTTTCATCATGGAGCTTGATGGGTTTTACAAACGCACTCGACACAATACTGTTCCAGAACAGCTGATCTTCATGTCCTTAAATAACTGACTGTTGGCGTTGTTCCTTAATTACTTAATGCCATACGTGTTATTTCATAGTTTGTGGTTTTGAAATCTCCAGTAAATCACTAAACAAAATTAATTTTTTTTTGGAATTCGAAGGTGTGTCTAAACTTACAAAAGCAACCAAAAATGAACACAATATAGAGTGAACTAAAATAATAATAAAATGACAAACAAGACAGAACTAACAACAACAACAACAACAACAACAACAAAAAACTCCAGAAACAATAAACAAACAAAAAGTCTTTGCAAATAAACTAAACTAACTAAATTAACACAAATTAAAAAGTAAACAAATAAAACAAACAAACAAACAAACAGAATAATGATAAGCAAGATGAATCAAACAAAAACAAGCACACACACCGACACAAATAATGAACAATATGAACAAACAACAGTACTTTATTTTTGTTTTTTATTTTTGAACCAAAAGAAAGTCTTTAATTCACATGAGTTCACACTTTACAGTTTCTCTAAAGCAGCTTTCCCATTTTTTTTTGTTCAAAGGAAAGAATAAAAGAACCCGGAGAGATAATAGACTGTTTGTAGCTGCTTTAGAGTAAGAAAGTAATAAGAACGAGTTTCTCAGATGTTTGACAAAATAAACTGTAACAATAAACGGATATAAAGTACGACGTGTTGTTGTTTGATGAATGCAAACGTCAGCGTCGGAGACTTTCTGTGCCGCGAGAGGAATAAACTCCTCAGGACGTTCTGTTCTCGGGAAAGTAATCAGAGGAACGCCTCCTCATTGTTGATTATTTCTCTCCAGCAGCACAACACCGCTCGGTGTAGGATATGGAGTGTATTAAAGGGTTGGTGTGAATAAACGTTCTGCTCCGTTTCCCACTCGAGCATAAAAACAATAAAGCGTGAAGATAAAGCGCAGCACCAAATCAGCTTCGTCTCGGCAGTCGTTTGGGAGAGAAATGAACGCGCGAGTCGGCGAAATTAAAACCTTTGCTGCTGAATAATGCGAACGAAACAAACTCATTGAGATAAATTGTTCATTAAGCTCCAGCGAGTCGTGTGAGTTTGGTTGGGATTTACAAAGTTCAATGCAATTTGTGCGACGGAATTGATGGCCTTGTTTATTTCCAACTGGAATCCATTGTTATTAGTTAAGGTCTGAGTAATCAGAGAGCACATGTGCACGCATGCACATACACACACACACTTTTTTGTTCACAATAATTACCTGTGTATTAGATATCTTCGTATGCATGTGTTTGACTCCTGAGAGATGGGAGATGAACGTGCAGCTTTTTATAAAAAAAAAACAAACAAAACAAAAAAAAAAACAGTTATAGCAATTCATTACCGAAACACACACACACGTTCACATGCTCAGAGTTTGCACTCTCTCTCAGTGGCTTTAATTTCTCAGTCTACAGTGACATCATCATCATCATCATTATTATTATTATTATTATTATTATTATTATTATTATTATTTTCTTCAGAATTATTGGCACCTCAAATACCCTTTCAACTAAATGTCACTCTGTCAGCCTTACCATCATGGTGCTGCCAAAATGAATAAATAAATAAACAAATGAATAAATTAATCAATTAACAATAACAAAAGTTTAGGAGGAAGAGAGGAACAGCAGGTCACGCTGCCCATCACACATCTAGGAGAGAGAGAGAGAGTGATAGATAGATAGATAGATAGATGGATAGATGGATAGATAGATAGATAGATATCAATGAGACAGGTAGTTAAAAGAAAGAAAGAAAGAAAATTTGTTCAATAACTATACAGAGAGACAAACAGACAGACAGTTAGTTAGACAGACAGATAGCTAAATATACAGATTAAGGAGAAAAAGAAAGTAAGAAAGAAAAAAAAATATACAGATAGACAAACAGATAGATAGATACTGTAGATAGATAGATAGATAGATAGATCTTTAAATCGAAAGATCCTACAGGACACAGGTTACACTCGGATGTGTGAGATGCACAAAAAGCAAGAGATAAACAGAAATAGTGAAAGACAGAGATGAACGAGTGTCACAGTACCACGTGGGAGCGTTTTGTCAAATGTTAAAGCAGAGAGTTACGGCGTATCTGACACGGCATGCTAATGCCTCCTCTCCTGCTCGGATAGATATTTATTCCTCGACGGTTTTCCATCAGATGTCAGTCCATCATCACCTGCTATCAGACGAGCCTCAGTGACACCTTACAGCTCATCAATAATCATCTTCCTGTGAAGTCGAACGAGCTAAACACCTCGGAGCTCCACGCGCTAACTTGTCAGACTGTTGACATGACGTGAACCTGCACAAACCCGATGTCGCTAAAGTTTTTTTAGCAGAGTTTAGAAAGAAAGTTTTGTGCTGAGTTTTCTCCCAGTGTTAGATAATTCCCATCATGCTCTAGCTCTGGTATTAATGCCTCCTCCAAAAGATGTTCCATATAGCAAATTTTCTCCAATAACGTGGTGATGAGATTGTGTCATATTACAGTGGGCTTGGCAAAGTTTTGCATTTAAAATCAGGTGAGAAAAAACAACAGTGCTGACATGCACCTTCGTGATCTACTGATTATAGCAGCAATATGAGAACAGAAATAAAAATGTTAAAAAAACAAAACAATGGAAAGAAAAAAAGATGCTTGGTTTAATGTGTGGTTTTAAACTGCTGTTTTGTTTTGTAATTTTGTATGTTGATTTGTGGTGTAGTTTTTTTGCTGTGTGATGTGTTTGGTTGAGTGGTTTTGTTTGATGACGTGTTTGATTGTGTGATTGGATTTGTTGTGTTGTGTTTGATGTCATGTATGTGTGGTGCTGTGTTTAGTTGTTTGACATGTTGGTGTGTTTGGTTGTGGTGTTAGTTGGGGCTGTTTTTATTTTTGTTGTGCTGTGTTTGGCGATGTTTGCTGTTGTGGAGCTGTGTTTGGTTTAAGGGCCTTGCTCAAGGGCCCAACAATGGCAACCTGGTGGAGCTGGGACTCAAACCGCCGACCTTCCGATTAATAACTCAGTGCCTTAGCCCTCTGAGCCACCGCTGCCCTGAAAATAGAACTATTAGCTGAATTAGATCACAGTCAAGGTATTTATACTTAATACAATATTATTTGGGTGGAGTGTAAAATTATTATATTTATTGTAATAATATTGCGTAAAACATACAGTACACCAATTATAATCACAAAACTCAATGTTTATTGTTTATTGATTATTTATTT
>JAOTRS010000044.1:1107696-1123095 GCA_028565755.1 Dinotopterus cunningtoni
GTGTGTGTATATGTATATATATATATATATATATATATATACACACACACACACAGTATGTACATATTGTCTGTATATGTTTCTGTCTGTCTGTCCAGCCAGATTTTGTCACAGCATCACACAAAATTGGCTGGACAGAATGTTGGCAGTACTTGGGTATTTGCCTGAAGCTAAACCTGCACCGTAAATGAAATCAAAATGTCGAGTAGAAGTGAAGTTATGTGCCAGATTATGTCACAGGATCTAACACATTTTTTGCCAATTTAGCACTTTTTCACCTTGAGCTGGCGTGGCCATACGCATCACTCAACAGAGCCAATCAACAAGTTTATGGAGTATGCAAAAGACACAGAAACGACCATAATGCATCTACAAGCTGCCAAAATCCTCAAGAAACAAAAACGAAAGAGTGACACAACATTATTACTTAGTCCAAAAAAAAAAACCTGAACCTTCAAAGATGAATGATCATCTCCTGGATCAGATAAATTTCCTGCGGGAATTTAAAAAACAGTTTGTGTCATTCTGAAACTGTGGTGCTAATAATAAGCAGTGATGTAAACCGCCACTAGGTGAAGCAACACAGGTCGTTAGAGCAAACATCTGCAGCAGTCCTAGGTGAGGGCGTGTAAAATAACTGAACTGAGACCCCACTGTTATGCGCTAAAATTATTAATTTATAATTAATTAATAAAAAAAAAATCTAATCAGGTAGCTCTACTTGCAACTTGAATTGTTTTAAAATCCTTTGGCTGCTTTGGCATTGAGATGACAACTTTGTCTCAGTAAACCGCACAAAAACTTCTATGCATTTCTAATTTTCAGCATCTGCAGTACACATTTGAGTGCGTCATGATGTACAAAACTGTACTCTGTCTTGACTTGCACTTTGCCTTTGTTCACCATAGGCTATGCCTTTGAAAAGTGGGAACATTTAGATCCAACTTGTACACAAAGTCATTCAAAGCCAGTTGAGGACTTTTTTTTTTTTACTACAGTACCTTGTTTGAAATCTGGTCCAATTTATCATTAAAAGCCTGATTCTGGCAACAATACACTGAACATGTAAGTTTAGATTTTACATTTAGGCATTTGGCAGACGGTCTACTAGTAGATCATTTAAATTCTTCAGGTGTTTAACATACCAGTTTGACATGTAATTGCTATCTACTGAGCTGGCATATTGATATAAGTGTTTTTAATTAGTTAATTGGTGCTATGATGTGGACGGAGTTAATGTGAAACGTAATGTTTTAGAAAATAGAGGCATGAAAAGTACATTTCAACAATAATCTGAAAATTGGATATAGGCTAGTATTTAGTGCTAATGGGTCATTTTTGTAGTCATTTCAGGGTTAGCCTAGCTCCAAATGCACATTAAGAGATAAGAGCCTGGACTATAGCATCTGAGTTCTTGTTGAGCACCATTAAACAGAAAAAGATGGAACTGTGGAGAAGAAGTCCGCAGTATGATTCAGCAGGAAGTTTGAACTTGACTTGTTGAGTCGTACATGTACACAAAAACTTTATGATCTTCATAGTGAAGTTTTGTTTCCTCTTTCTGGCAGGTTCACAACATGATGCTGCACAATTACCAAAATGATGGACAGTGTCTTTGGTGGTGTAGGACTGCATTGATGCCATGGGATGATCATCCTTAAGCTAATTTGATTTGTCCAGTCTAGTAGAATGTAGACATCTTTTTTTTCCACCGAAGAACTAGTGCACCACTTTGGTCAGGCCTGAGGAAACCAACCAGTGAGGTAGGAGCTCCTGTGGTTTGATGTTTGTATTTATAACACATCATAATGGAATCATAATTAAGGAGGATGTTCAGCACAGTCATGGGTAAAATAAATGTAGCCAAGGTGGATTACTGTATTTATTCCCTCCCCAAAAACACATGTAAGAGAAACCAAGCATTTACTGCCCAATGATTCCCATACCATGATAATTTTTTGGTTTGTTGTTTGCTTTTCAATTGGACCTGCACAGTCTGTATGTGAGCTCCTCTCTCGCGTAGCCTATAAACTCAGGCTTTAGATTTAGAAGCAGTATCAAACAAATGTGTAGGTTGCGAATGTACTCAGAAAGCTACTCTCCTATATGTCCTGCTTATTATAGTTAACTGCAGAGCCTCAAAATATATCCTTTACAGGTATGGAGGTGGTACTGGTGTTTAAAGCCACTTTTCCCGGGCAATAAAGCAGCAGAAACCACTGACTCACCTCTCTACCACTGCCTTTAGTGCTAAGGGAGCTGCAGGACACACCGATCCATGCTGAGAATAGAATGATGCTCTTCAGAGTAAGGTAATGGCACCTTATCACCTTTTAAACAGGATCACTGTGGATCACTGTGTTGATTAGATAAGAGAAGAACGAGAACACAGCATGGTGGAGGAGTTCAGATTTGAACTAGAAATGTACTAATGGCTTCCTTCTCCACTATAAAATCTCTTTTCTGTTATTTAACTGTAAACCTAGAGGTTGAAATGAAAGTGTAGTATGTGGATTCTGGGTATGACAGTTCCTCAACCCCAACTAAATCACTCAAGTTCATCAACTCAAGTTGATTTCAGCTTAAAGATGTGTGGATCTATTTTTTTGTATTATCTGTATGCAGTACAGTAAGTCCCCTACATACAAATAAGTCCTGTTCTGAGAGCTTGTTCGTAAGTCCAGTTTGTTCATTAGTCCAGCAAACATTGTCTAGGTACTAGGACACTAACAAAATTAGCTTTGCACAGTATATTTCTTATACCTTTAGCTTTCTCTTAAATCAGCATTAAGCTGAACAGGACTCGCCACTGATGCTGATCCTGCATCCACCCACTGAGAAGTTTCTCCATCTCCTCTATCACTTTTCTACACTTTTTGGATGATATTGTCGACATTATTTACACAACAGACTTCATACGTTCCATGATCCTATCATCTGGAGATCGCTAGTTCAATTCCCGGGTGATGCTGTAGCCTCTGATTGGCCGAGCTCTTTCAGAGGGAAGGGATGAGAGGTACTTGGAGCTTTTACATCAATAACGGCTCTATAGCCAGTCATTGGCATCTGTGAGCTCACGCAAGCGGAAGGCGCTGTCCTCTGGGTGTGTTACGCCTCCCCCAACGGTGCATGAGCGATCAGCTCGAAAAGATGCAGCTGGCAGGCATCACAAGTTTCAGAGAACACGTAAGGGTCTTCCGCCCTTCCTGACTGGTTGTAGTTGCCTTGATGGGGGAATGCACTAATGACCGGTGGGAATTGGATATGACTAATTTAGGGGGCAAAAAAATGTAATTGTGTCAGTGGTTGAATGATTCATGTTAAAAGAACAAGCAATGGCTGCCATCTTTTTTACCTCTCTCCATTCTCTCAATTATATCACTTTTTTTGGCCATCGTTATGCTTGCCACTTCTTAGCAATACCAACTTCATTGTTGCTGCTTTTACACTTGCTTCCGGACATCCTGGGCTCTTATTGCACTAATGTACTCTATACAGTACAGTACACTACACTACACTACACCACAACCACTTGCAGATGATGCACGCTACACACACGTGACAATTGTACACCACTGACTCACCTCTCTACCACTGCCTTTAGTACTAGGGGAGCTGCAGCACACACCGATCCATGCTGAGAATGGAATGATGCTCTTCAGCATTGCTTGTAAGGGATTTACTGTACTGTATTCTCTAACAATTTATGATAAGATAACTAACTAACAAGATAATTTAAGTAACACAGGCAGCACCTACACTGTCTATGCTCTGAATACATTGGTGCAAACACCAGGGAGTAAATTTGTCATCTGTATTTTTCTGGCATCATGGCATAGCAAGCTTGTTTAAGTTCCCAGTTCCTTGACTGACAGCTTGCAAAATCCTGTGTGAATGGCGGCAGCCTGTTACTGAGATTTGGCGTCTACAGTTTTTTGGCAAAACCAAGAAACAGCTGTTTACGGTTCCCAAAAATCTGGGACAGCCAGCGATAACAAGTGCCTCTCAGTATGTTGTCAATCTTTGGCCAAGTATGATTACACACACTAATTTCCAAATTCTTCCAGTTTTTTCACTTTTGGTTTAGTGAACAAGCTTTGCCAGTTACAAGCCTGCCAAACAGACTGCACATGGCATGTGCAAGAGAATGAAGAACTCAGCCATGAGTACCAAATGTCTTCAAGTGGCACAGGAAAAACTACTTACAATTGAAGTCATTTTTTGGTAATTATTCCCACAGCTTTAACAGTTTAACAGTCTAGAGTGTATTCTGATCAATGTACAAAGCTGTTGCAGTTTCTCTCTCCCTCTCTGCCGCTCATTCACTATACCTCTTATTTCGCATAGGGATGCTGGAGGTATGAAGCCTATCCCAGGGGATTCTGGGACACAAGGCGGAATCCAACCTTGACCAAAAAGGTGCCAGCCCATCTCTCACTCACTCACTACAGGCAATTTAGAAACGCCACTTAACCTAATCTGCATTTGGTAATGTATTTAAACTGTGGGAGGAAACCATGGTTCCCAGTGATGGTTCAGGTATTGATGGTTCTCAAAGCCACGTTGGTTCCCAAAACCATTGTTGTGCTTGCCGCTAGCATTTTTATTTATTTATTTATTTATTTATTGCCACTAGCATTGCTGAGAAATTAGAGATATATGCAGTGATGTATAACAAGGCTGATTCTTAGGATGTCTGCTATTGAACCGGTACTAGCACCAGACATGATGGGGTTAACATTGGTGAAAAAAGGGGCACAAACGCAGGACTCAAACTCTCGACCCTCAATGTACAAGGCCACAATGTTACTACTACACCACCATGCCACCTTGTCACAGTTTCATATAGCATTAAGTTAATTTTTGTGGTTATGCTAGCTGACTAACATTTCCAGGTCCATGTTTGGTTCAAAATAGTGCAATTCTGTGATGAAAAGATTATAGGGATTTAATACCTTGGCAGCTGGAAGGGAACTGAGAAGACTGGAGGTAGATGTCAGAAAGGGCAGTGTGATGTTTTATTTTCTCAAAAAAAGAAAGAAAAACATGGAAAATTACATAGCATGTGCACACACACACACACACACACACACACACACACTCACACACACACACTGGCTCAGCAGGATGCTGTCTGGATAATCCCCGGTATCTCAGTTCTGCACCAGTTCAATCATCCCTGCTTTTCTGCAAAATGCACAGTATATAAGTAGCTTGACGTTAGTCACACACAGGTGATGGTGTTCATTCGATATGTTGTTTGTTTTCCAAACAGAATCGTCCCTTCCAGCAAGAGAGGACATCCACCACAGCCGTCCATGCCCCTGGGTTTCCCATCACCACTCAAACAGCTGACTTTTCAGGTGCCAATGGCTGATTGGCATGTTAATGAGTGCATGCCATGCACTGGGCACTCCTCCCTATCAATCTGTCTAGAAAAAAATGGCCCACTGTGTCACCACCAAGTCAAGTAGGTTCACTGCAGCTTCCACCTGATTTAAAGAAAGAGAAGAAGCTGTTCAGAGCTGGTGTTTGACAAACTATTGATGCCTTCCAGTCCTAATAGGGTTCTCTGCCCACAACAGCAGGTGAGGTAACATCAGTCAGAAAGGTTCTGGTAGTACAGTATTTTTTGATAAAGCTGCAGATTCATAGTATCAGGTCTACTGCTTCCAATGCAGTCTAAAATGTACCTTACAGGCGTATGCTAGTGACCCTATAGATCTCCTGGTCTATTAGTTTTCTTTGCAGAAAGAGGTTTCTGTTTTAACTGTGTGCATCTAAACATTGGGGTGAGGCTAGAATTGTAACGTGAAAAATTGTAAAGTAATCTAATTCAGATTGTAATCTAATTCATATGTACACTTTTTGTACAGACATTGCTTTTGCATGAAAGTTCTCTGATGACAAAATAGAGTGATTAAGCCAAGTCATTGAGATACTCCTTAACAGAGATCCTCTGATTCTTGCAAATTATAGGATATTGGTTTTAGCACTCACAACCAGTGATGACGGCTCTTTGATACTCTCGACCTTTTGCATGTCCCCACACTGCATCTTTGGTCATTGTTGAGTAACCAGTTATCTAATTTCTTTGTCTCAGATGATGTGTCTAGAGGGTCTTGTGGCTAAAAGAGCAGAAATGAGGGCAGATCTTTTATTGTCTTATTTGCTGTGTAATTGTTGAGCTTAGTTAGCAGACTGTGTAAGCAAAATGTTTGAAACAGCCCATTTATGCTACAATCTAATTCAATGGTGTTTATTTCTTTATACGTTGTAAAATAATGCTGACAGCATCCGACCTATGCCATAATCTCCTCTGAACAGTTGATATTGAGATGTATATCTGCTACTTCTACTCTGTAAATCTTCATAACGGCTCTAATCTGAGATGCTGATTGTTAATTGGTGATTTCTGAGGCTGGTGACTCTAAATGAACGTCTCCTCTGCAGCAGAGCTCAGTTTTGGTCTTGCTTTCCTGGGAAGGTCTTCATGAGAGACAGTTTCATCATGGTGCTTGGTGGGTTTTGAAAATGCACTCGACAATAGTGTTCTTGCAAGAAATATTCCAGAACAGCTGACCTTCACGTCTTAAAATAACAACTGACTGTTGTTGGTGTTACTTAATTATCTAATGCCAAGTTTATTATAGTTTTGAAAAAAAAAATCCAATATTGTTCTAAAATAGAAAACTTTCTACTGGTACTGTATTTACATAAATTGTATGAGAGATGCTACAACAGAAAAGCGTTTAGCTTATTATGTGATGACTCATTGTGAAAATCACAATGATCCCACAATCAACCATTGCTAGGAAGCAAAATTGGCCATGTTCTTGTAGGAGGAGGGGTGACATACTTGCTCTTCTTGTCAATCACAGAAATACTACCCAATTATTTGCATCTGTGAGTCCACGTAGGCGTAAGTGGGTGGATAGTGAGTTTATGGTGCAACCTGTGCAGTTTGCTGGCTTCATGTACCTTGGAGGAAGCATGTGATAACTTTTGCCATCCTTTATGGGTAGGTGTCAGACAGTTGACCAAATTATGGAGAATGTCTAGGGATAAAATACTCATATTAAAAAAAATAATAATATATTAGGTATCAAAACGTTTTGAGTTTCAAGAGTTTTGTAACATACGTAGCAACAGATGGCAGCACAAGGCTGCATGCACAGTCATTGGGAGCACTGACCTTCATAAGTCAGTGTGCCAAAAGGCATTGTCCTTACTGTATGTATATCAGGAGCTGTGCAGCTGGTGCTATTTTGACCACGTTGCTGTCATTGTTGGTGAGTCATACAGAACAATCCAGGCAATCCACACGTGTGATTTGAACACATATTGCTGCCTACAGTAGTTCATCCCCAGACTGAATCTGTGTAGCATGAAAAACTTTAGGCTCCACGATGACGATGCATCCTGTCACCGAGCTGTCCTCACATGTGAGTTTCTCACTAGAAACGATACAATCTCACTTCCGCACTCGCCCTACTCTCCAGATTTGGCTCCTGTGGACTTTGTCTTCTTCACGAAGATGAAGATCTTTGTCACCGCCATTTTTACAACATTGCGGAGATCCAGCGCGAATCGCATAAGGTGCTTGACATGCTTAAGAAAGATGATTCCCAGGACATATTCCAGAAGTGGCAGGAACACTGGAGCGCTATATTGTTGCAATAGTGGACTATTTTGAAGGTGATGATGAGTAAACATATCTGTTTACAGCCTTTCTGCCTGAAAACAAATGCAACACAGGCTGATAAATTGCACACTGCGTTTCCTTCATCAGAAATGGTCACAGAGGAAGGCACATGCATAAAGCCAGATGTGAACAGCTGTGCTCTGAGACGAATATTAATACCTGATGGTAACAGACCCTAAGAAACCACTCCGAACCAATGCTAAAGGGCCTTGGTGATGTGCTGCTCCATAGTTGACGCTACATTAACAGAACATTATTTGGCAGAAGGGACAATGTCCCAGGAATCATTTGGTGATTTGGTGGGGCATGTCTTGCCACTAAGTCAGCAAATCTTTAAGACATATTGATCCCCTCAATATGACCAAGATGTCCAGTGTTGATTTGCAGTGAAGCTGGAGGCAATGATCTTTACACTCACAGCCTAAGTGACACCATCTGTGTATTATTGATTTGATAATGTAGAAAGACATGGTTTCAAATAGCACCAAATACTTGCCCCAGTTTGAGTGTGGTTTCTTCCTGAATTGGGCTAAACTAATCTTTGGACTGGTTTCACATATTGCCCGTTGCTCCACAGTCAGTCACAACCCCACCTCAGTCGAATTATACCAGTCTTTCTTAGCTCGATGAGCTGCAGAGTTCCTGCAAAGTTTGTGATGGTCCTTTTTATTTGATCAATAGAGCTAAAAAAAAGACACTCCAAATGACTGGTACTGTATAGTTCAATTGAGATGGGCGTGTGACTGTATATGGAGAAAAGGGCAATTTGTGAAACCAATATACCAATTAGTTCAGACAAATTAAGGAATGACAAACACTCATACTGGTGCAATTTGAAATCTTGCTTTCCCCAATGAGCAGTCAGCTAGTCCATGGTTTTGGAGTCATACGGACCAGCAAGTTAATCCACAGTTCAAACATTACTGAAGGAGTCTCCTGAACCCTTTGCTTGATGGGTTGATTTCTTCTTCATGATCTACAAGTAGGTTGGAAAATAATGCTGTCGGCAGAGGTAATGATTACAGGTTATATGCTGTATAATCAACAAAGAAATAGAAACCTGATCGTTTTTCTAGCGCTTTATGATTCGTGAGTCACCTCAACCTTAGTGGGTGAACTGGGTTCTGAAGGGCAGTCAGCTCCTTAAGGGTTATAGGCCAAATTTTATTGACACTGAGCAGAGCAAGAACTGTCTGGAGGGTTGTACATGAATTATTTAAATGCGACTACAAATCGTATGATTCTGGTAAAGTATAACATGTTTTATATTGCATTATTGTATATCCAACAGATCAATGGGCCTGCCTTATCCACGACTATTTACTGCTTACTTTGACCAGGATGAGGTTTGCCATTTTACAGCACGTGGAAATGTAATGAAACCGTCATGTAAAGACGCAGACTGAATTTCCTGGAAGAGAACAAATGACAATGGAAATTACTGGTCAAGTGTAAATTGATATAGCAAGATTTATTGACTCCTTTGTCCTAATGAAGTGGAACCATGTGACTTTATTTTGTAGCTGGTGTTCTACACAAAGGGATTGTGTGTGTGTGGTTATGACACTTTCAATGAGGATATGTTTATTTAACATTTACACAAGGAGTTCCCAGTGTCTCTGCTAGAGGTGAAGCTACAACTTTACATTTCTGATAGGTTTTGCTTTAAACTGACAATTTGTCTATGATCTTTTTTTATCTTGTTCGTGTAGGACCTTTTTTTAAATTTAAATTTACTTTTTATTCAATTTTAGAAATGGGTCTCCAGTATTTGTGTGCAAACAAACAAAAAAAAAATTTTCCCCTCCCAATTTTGGTATTAACCACGGGTTAAACAAGCCAATTACATTTTCCCCCTATTGTGACATCATATAAGAAGATCACCTCCCCCAATTTGTTTCTTCACGTTGCTGTTTTCTGGGGGGCTGTTCTCATCTGTGTGACTCAGCAGTAGCTCATTTACATAGACACTGAAATGACACATTTGGAGGAGGAGTGCTCTAAATTGAGTTTTAGGTATAGAAAAATGTTTTGTCTGAAAGGTATTTCAGCTGGAGCTTTAATACAAACACTTTTGAGGGAGCTCTGAGACATTGAGCTCTATGTTAACTTGTTAAAGAAATAAAAAATGAGACGTTTAAATAAATAAAGACACCGAACGGTAATTTTCAGCTTTGGGATATTGAGGGATGTGGGTTGAATCTTGGAGCACAAACCTAAACCAGCTATAAATCGATGCAAAAAAAATTGTAATACAGTACATACAGTAGAATGTAGTAATAAAGTACAATGTAATTGTTTTATAAATTAAAAAATTTGGTCGCTGGAAAATCGCTATGAATTATTTATGAGAGGAAAAAAAATGCTTTGGGTGTCGACATTTTGTCCGTTATTTCTTTCCGTATTCCCCCTGTACATGCATAAATGTCACTAATTGATTCTTTCTTCCTCATTCTCTTTCTGCTTTCAAAGAGAATAAGGCTGACTGGTTGGTTTCTGTAGGGAAGTGGAACGAATCGAGCTCTGGAGATTTGACGAGGATGAAATCTCGGTGCACGCATGCCAATAGGCGACTACCTGTAGCTGTGCAACCAGACTGTAGATTGCAGGCTGCGATTCTCTGTTGTGAAATCTGGAGACAATGTATTGAGTGTAAGCCCCCTCTGCCCTCCCCCCATCACTTGCTCGCTCTCTCTCTTTCTCTCTCATACACACACACACACACACTGGTGAAGCAGGAGCTCAGCAGTGGGATGGATTCTGACTACTAAAGAGAAGCAGAGAGAGAGAGAGAGAGAGAGAGAGAGGGAGGGGGAACGAGCCAGCGAGCTCAGAGCTTGCACGAGAGAGGGAAAGGATTGAGGCACTAGTGTGCAAATCCACATGAGCAGATCTGGAGGAAAACGCTGGCCGCTTTGGGAGAGACCTTGAGCTTGGCTTTTCTCAGCATCAAGAGGTAGCCCCTCTGCATTCGTCGTAGATCCTGGAGGGACGAGGCGACAAAGACTTGACTGACAAACGCAAGAGGTGGACCAGGGGAGGTCGGTGGCACTTCATTTGCATGTGTTAAGAGGAATGTGAGGAAGATCCAGGGAAGAAAAATGAATATCTCACAACAGCTTCTTGTTGAATGATGATTTTTTTTCCCTCCCCATTCATAAACCCAACACTGCGATGTAGAGCCAGCTCTCCTGGCTTAGTGAGGTACGGTCCAGTCAGATGCTGAATGGTTGTGTAGCGTGGTGTGTTGCTCCTTATTTCTTGCCTGTTTGCACTTTTCATTGTGCACTGTGTGATTTCACAGGCTTGGGCTCTTCTTGAATAGACGGCACATTTTAAAAGAAGAGCAGCTTGCGATCTGAGGCGAACTTTGGATCATGTGCAGCATTTTTTGACGCTAATGTCTTTGCAATTCATCTCGATTACTCCTTAACTTCTGATTAGGAATTGATTTACCATGACGGCCATGAAGGGAGAGTCGGAGGACAGCATCGAGAGCATCAGGCCTTCGAACCTGCAAGCCTTCGCCAACTCGTCCACGCTGCATGGCATGAGCCACATTTTCGCCTACGGACACATGACGTTCCGTCGCTTTTTGTGGACTCTGTCATTTCTGGGCTCCCTCGCGCTGTTGCTTCTGGTGTGCATGGACCGCGTGTCATACTACCTTGAGTTTCCTCATGTCACCAAACTGGACGAGGTGGCAGCGCCGAATCTCACGTTTCCTGCGGTGACTTTTTGCAACCTCAACGAGTTCCGCTTTTCCAAGATCACCAAAAACGATCTCTATCACGTGGGAGAACTGCTCGCCCTGCTGAACGAGAACTACCAGATCGCAAACCCGCACCTGGCAGACCCAGATGTGCTCGCTGCTCTAAAGGAAAAGGCCAATTTTGTCAACTTCAAGCCCAAGCAGTTCAACATGACCGATTTCTACAACCGAACGGGACACAGCATCAGTGACATGCTTCTACAGTGCACTTTCCGAGGCGACACATGCTACCATTTCAACTTTACCACAGTGAGTTGTCAGAGATCTCAGCATGTTTGTTTTGCTCATTTACAGTGTGTCAAATGCAAATGGGCAAAGCTTGTAGTGTTTTTTTTTTTTAAACACAGTAAAAAGACGACAGCTGCTCTGAGCGTCCTCGATCCTGACAAGTTTAATTACCGTCATGGGAGTGAGACTAAAATGCACAAATTAAGATGTTTTAACATTTTGCTTTTTTTTAAGTTTAAATAATTATCAGATGCTTATGCTATTAATCAATGCTTAATAATAATAATAATGATTATTATTATTATTATTATTATTATTATTATTATTATTATACAGATCATATTACTATGAGAACTGATGTCTTTGTGGTGCGGCTCAACGGTCGTCAATCAGTAAAAACAAGCAAATACAGTTGACTTCATTAATATGTGTATGTTGTGGATTTGGATTTTTATTACGTTACGTTTAGCAAGAAATGAAAACAAAGACCCGTGCTACAACTTGATTCAGTGGCAGCTAAATTAAGATGGATAAATAAATGAATGAATGTTAAATGAATTTTTTTTTTATTTTATTTATTGAAGCACAAAATCATGTACACAAGAGTGTACCAGTGTTTCAGTTGAAGTAGGTCAATACTGTATGGCCGTCACCTACAGATTATTAGCGCTGATGAATTCTCACTTCTGATTGGTCAGAAGGTGTTGAGATGTGACCAGCTCATTTGCAGGGACTTGGATGGCAAGAGCGATACAAAAAGTGTGCATTTGTTTAAGATGGTTAGGTTTTCTCTTTGAAGATTAATTTTTATATAGAATAATTTTTTTTGGAAGGAGTCTCCAGTGTCAGCACTTTGTAACGGCCTAACTTTAGTCAGTCTTCTGGATGACAGAATTTGCGTTTTCTGATTGCTCGGTAACCAGACAAGCTGACAGGAGGGAAAATAAAAGCTGTTGAAGTGATACTGAGAACTAACCTGTTCTTGCTCGTTCGACATTAAATGCAACTAAAAAGTACGATTTGTAATTTATTTTAAGTGCATAAGAAATTTTCAAGTGCAGACTCCTGCTTAATCGTACCACCCAGTCGGTCATTGTTTTCCCCCTTTGTGATTTATTTCTTACAAGTGAATAATTATCCAGTACTACATAAAGTCGTTCAGGGATTCAGGTTTGCATTTCCGTTCCCAGGTATGTTCTGTGTTGAGGTGTGTGTTATGAGTATAATGAATGGAAGTAGTAGAGAGAGCGCTGATCATGTGATTACTCATTATATGGAGACACACTGCACAGTGAGAGCAGGAACTCTACATAGTAGTGGAAGGTTATTACTGAAATTGCGGGTCATTATGAAGCTAGAGCTATTAGGTACCATATGAGACTCCACAGGCTTAATCGGCAGTAGCTGCTCTGAAAGCAGTGCTGTGGCTAGCACGCTGATAAAAACGAATACGGTATTATATTTTTAACAATAATAAGGCATTTTCTGGAACAGGAATGTACAGACGGTCGATCGTCATGATTCAGTGTTAAATCTAAATTATTATATAATGTATCAAAATATTTGAAATTCTTCTCAAGCAACGGGATATTGATTTTATTTTATTTTATTTTTTGACAGGCTGCATTTTGTCCTTACATACTGTATGTGGGTTTGGGTAAACATATTGTTTGAGTGACATCCTTGCAAGCAAGCAAAAAAAAAAAAGTCTAAAATAAAATGACAGCATCCTTCACATTTTTCCAGACCTTCTTGCATTTTTAATGTAGTTGTGAATACTTCTCCAGGCTTCCCGAAGGCCTGTTTTCTTTGTCCGTACCTGAACACTTTCACAGGAATCTTATTTGTTTGTTAAGCCACACAGTAGTCTATGAATCACTCCAGCATTAGCAAAGTCATCTAACTTAAGTCCTGACCCAGTGAGAAACAGGTGCAGATGATGACAGATGATCAGGCCGGTGATTAGTATACTGCTGATGCTCAATACTGAGCGGTTGGAACAGACGAGAGAGGAAATGAGGTCGCTGCCTAGGTTGTTACATAAACAATGAGTTTTTAAATTCTTTAAAATCTTTAGGCCTGTCGCAGTAAAACATTAGTTCTCATTTATTTTATTTAATCTACGTCATTTACTTTCATATGAAGAAATGAGGGGGAATCATTTATAATACACAGTACTCATCGTCGTCTATACCGCTTTATTCTGGATACAGGATCTATCCCAGGAGACTTAGGGTACAAGGCGGGGTACACCCTGGACACGGTGCCAATCCACCGCAGGGCATACACACATACACACACTACAGGCAATTTGGGAACTCTAATTAGCCTAATCTGCATGTCTTTTGACTATGGGAGGAAACCGGAGCACCCGGAGGACACCTTTCAAGGACGAGGAGAACATGCGAACTCCATGCACACAGACCTGGCCGGGAATTGAACCTCAGGGCTAAAGACTGAGCCACCATGCCACCTCATACACAGTACTGTATATTATAATTAAAGAAAATAATTTTCTTTTTCCTTTGATGACTTTTCCAAGAAAGTTAAACTTCCTGTTGAACATGTGAATATTTTTGAAATTTTCTCAGAATGAAAATTCTCAGTGTCTTTTTTTTTTTTTCTTCTGTTTCACAGATTGACAATAAAACGTTGACCGTGTTGCTCAGGATAGCATGTATTCATTCATTTATTTATTATATTTAAAGATCATCTTAAATTGAGTAGCCCATTTTTATTACCGCTTGTTAATTTTGTTTCATTTTGTTCATGCTTTAATGTTAATACAAATGATCATTAAAAATTGTGCATCCCACTCTAGCATCATACACTGCCTGGCCAAAAAAAGAAGTCACCCCTCGGATTTAACTAAACAAATAGTTAAGATCCTTCCATCGGATAATTACTGCGGTGATTAATACGGGTCAGCTACTGTATTTCTTAAACAACCATGTCAGAAGACATATGCTGTGGTCGTGGCAAAGATGTAACTCATGTTTCAGAAGGGTCAAATTGATGGTCTGATGAGTCCAGATTTACTCTGTTCCAGGGTGACAAAGCATCAGGGTAAGAAGAGGCTTGGATGAAATGATGCACCCATCATGCATAGTGTCCACTGTACAAGCCTCTGAACACAGTGTCATGATCTGGGGTTGCTTCAGTCACTTAGGTCCAGGCTCAGCAACGTTATGTGGCAATAAAATAAAGTCAGCTGACCACCTCAATGTATTGAATGACCAGGTTTTTCCCTCAATGGAATTTTTTCCTTCTCTGATGGCACAGGGCATATTCCAAGATGATGATGCCAGGATTTATTGTCTACTGTAAGATTGTCAATAATGGTTCCAGGAACATCATTTTAGGAAAAAACATGGATTGGCAGCCACAAGAGTCCAGACATTAACACCAGTCAGAAGCTTCACAATGTGCTGGAGAATTAAATGTTGTGATGTAGTAGAAGTTTATCAAAAATTATGCCACAGCCGTAATCAAAGCAAAAGGCGATCCAAGAAACGTTAGAGTTTTTTTTTTGGTCAGGCAGAGTATGTTTACTTTTTTTTTTTTTTTTTTTTTTTTGATGCTGTAGAAAAATTAAATACTTGTGTGTTTGGGGAAAGAAAACAAAGAAGTAGACTGTTTGTAAGAAGTGGGCTAAATTTTACATTCAGCTCCACACTGTACTCTAGGAAAAATA
>JAOTRS010000044.1:1178991-1209207 GCA_028565755.1 Dinotopterus cunningtoni
GTTGGGTTAATAATAATAAAAAAAAAAATACATCCGGCCTTACTTAGAGTATCTAGTGAGTGAAAAAGATGTATAAAATACACAGAAAATGTTTTTAAATAAATAGGATAGTTAGCGATCATAATTAAACATAATACAATATGCATTTTACTTTTCTTTGGCATGATGTATTATACAATACTTTTTATTAGCCATTTATTATGCATAATACATGTTGGTGTAAAATACAGTGCATTTTCCTAAATCATGTGTAGAAAGTCTTAGGGAAATAGATTAATATGCAATACGAGCAATGCACACATTTCCAGACTGCAGTCCTTCTGGCAAACATTAATTAAGTTAGTTAATCGCAGCTTCATGAAGAAGCCAAATAGTTCATTGGCCTCTTTCTCTCTTGTCTTGTCAGAATTAAAAACCAATATGTCTGAGAGGTACATCGGTTATGCCTTAAATTTAAAAAGAAGCAAAGAACATTTCAAACCAGACAGAAATAAAGGGATGAAAAAGTCAAAAGAGCGGTGTGGGAAAAAAAAGATAAAAGTGTCTGAAAATCCCTGTCTGTACTTTGTGGTTCTTAATTAAAAAAGAGAAGCAATATAAACTCAAGATCAACTCAAACCTTGCCATCCTTTCGAACTGAGCTGCCAGACTAACAGGAGCTAAAAACCACTTTAAAAGAAATGTGCATCCATCAACAATTTCTTACAAATTGTACAAACACTGCTACTACAAAAGCCACACAAATTCCCAACGGAATGGTCGGCAGAAAACACAACCAAAATCTCTGAACGAGCGCCATCCCTTCAGGCTCATGGTGTGGAAAGCTTGTTACAAGCTTACAAAAAGTATTTCGACCTGCTGGAACCTATGGGGAAATCTTTTTTTTTTTTTTTTTTTTTTAATGGGAGGCAAGTTTAAAGCTTCCCTGAACTTAAATGGCTTCACAGTTTAAGTGGTCCAGAGGGGCCAGTCAAAGCCATAATCTAAATCACACTTGTACTATAAAAACACAGTTATTATGGCAAGTGTGGAAACTTGAGGCAAGACACATTTGCAAGTTTGAGCAAGTCATTAAGGTGTACTTGATGAAATCAAATATTGAATTGTAGTGTCACCAATAGCTCTAAATGTTGCCTTTAGGATCTCTGTCCCCATAGAAAGCCCCATTATGTCATTAATGGCTGGCACCATTATCCTTTTTAAGGGCATTTTTATCACAGTAGGCTTCTTGTCTACCATGAGGATGGCCAGAGCTTACTTCCCAAACAATACCCCACACTCAAACACGGAGGTTGCAGGGCATCCACAGTGCCAATCCCAAGCCTTGAGTTGCATCAGGAAGGGTGTCTGGGATAAAACCTTTGCTAAAAAAGGGTGATCTTAGCCTGAATAGCTTAGTCACCTGTTTAGGCAGATGTCATGCAAAATAACATTTCTTCATTTGTCCAATTTGCCCAATGAAGGATCATGCTTTAGTTTTGCACCCATGATGCAGTGCATTATCCTCTGATTACCTCAATGCTCTGAGGCAAGCTTGCATCGCTCCCTATTCATCATGTCAAGTTTATTCAAGTAGAAACGTTTAATGAGAAAACATGGAGCCAACCCATAAGGGTTTCCAGGACTTCCTTTACGACTACTAGAGTGCTACCATGGTGGTCTTTTCCTTGTTTTTCTTGGGCTTGTGGCTGTGAAGAAATCCATATGCAGCCTGTAAAAGTACATTATATTCAACCCCAAGCAGCAGACACAGTTAGGGAAAAAATCATTGTGAAACAAAGTAAGCTCCTTTGTTGGATTAAATCAGCAGGAACGGTAAAAATGAAAAGGTCTGGATTAGAGAAGTTAACAGGAGTTTAATGCTGCTTGCTAGAATACTAAAAAAAAAACAGAACTTTTCTACCTGAGATCTTAATAACAAGCGCTAGGCATCCAGGTAGTCAAAAGATAATGCAGTGCATCATGGGTGCAAAAGTAAAGCAGGATCCTCCATTGGACAAATAAAGAAATGTCATTTTCCACTACATCTGCCAAGACTACTCAAGAAAGTGAGTGGGCTACTCATGACTATGATCATCCTACTGTATCTGCACAACTTTGATTTTAGCAAAGATTTTACACCAGATACCCTTCCCGATGCAACCCCTCCAGGCTTGGGATCAGCGCCATGGGTGCCCTGCATGGGTACCCCAGTGGTTAGATGTGGAGTATCAGCTGGTAAGTAAGCCTGGGCCATCTGCATGGTAACGAGAAGCCTACCAGTGAGCCACCAATTTCCTTGACTAGTATAAAGGTGCCAGCAGTTAAGGTCATAACGGACGTGATGGAAAACGCAAAGAGCACGGAGATCCTAAAGGCAACACTTGAAGCTAGGGATGCAGTAAAAGGGTACAATGAATTACAGGATCTGCAAAAAACCCTGGAGATACTCCAGATTGCTGCATCCTTCAGTCTCCAATTGTTCCACATGGCTGTATGCAGCCATGTTTTAACGACTGCGTGGAGGGTTTCTCCGGTTAATGAGGATAGCTAGTGAAAAGATCGATCTAGTAGACGTACATAATGTAGCGGGGATCTAAGCGGTACAGTAGATGTGTGGGTTTGTTAACTCTGAGCGCCCTTAAGGACGGCAGCCTGACGTCAATCTAGTTCATCACAGAGTCACGGGTTACATGTGGTGCACACTTCTGTTTTTAAAAATATGAAAGATAAAGGTCTAATTATTATTCTTTTTAATCTCTGAATTCTAGTTTGCTCAGTTAGCATTGGGTCTGTAATCTGTGAATCTGCGACTAACTTTTTAACTCTGCATGTCTCCTCAGGTGTTTAAGGATAAAGTGCTGGGCTACTTTCTACGTAAAGGACGACCACGTCGGAGTGCAAGTGACAATCTGGTAACTGAGCTCGTTCTATACTACACCACCTGCATGTGCATGCTTTCGGTGGAGCTGAGATAACATGACAGAAATAAGTGCAAGGTTGGTTTTTTGTTTGTTTTTGTTTTTTGCAGTTCGAACCGTGTGTTGCTGCATGTCGCTGCTATTTCTTTTGTCTTTGGCTCAAATTCCGATTATGGGAGAGGGGAAGCGTAGAATATTTTAATTAAAACATGGTAATTTGTCAAAAGAAACACTTGAATTAGTAAAACGATACTATCTTCTACTAAGTTCCAATCATTTTTCTTGTGCGTTCATGTGCAATAACGTGAGGAAAAACTAATTACAATTTTGGTGATTGGTTTAGTTTTGTGATAAAAATCTGGGTGATTAAGCAGAGATGTCTGTGGCAAAGGTGTTAAAAAATAAAAATTTCACTTCATTAATGACAGCAGCCCAGAACGAGGTGCTCCCTATAGGTCGTATTTCAATGCTAATGGAAGCAGATGTCTATGCAAACCTATTAACCTTGTGCGATGTCGTCTTATCCTCTTCACACTTAATGCCGTAAATACACATTATTTCTCTAGGGAGTTTTTCCATTCGTTCTCTGAACTGAAATAGGCAAAAGACTTTAGGTGACGAATTCATTCGTTTACATTAAAGCTGCTGTAATCTTTTTTTTTTTTAAGTAAAAGTACTGTTCCATCCTAATTATTGATTAAGCATTTAAAAAATAAGATTCTCTGACAAAAAAAAAAAAAAGAAGGAGCTCATACAAGGTTTGCGTAAACAAACAAGAAGCGGAGTGCCAAATTATTGGTACACATTACAGATGCGATGGCAAAAGACTTACATTACAAAACAATCTATGAAATGAATCGCACAAAGCAATTGTACGGAGCTCTTTCATGAGCGACCATGATTACTTTTCTGCTTGAGAGATTTCATTTGGTGTAGAATGTTTCTCTAGAATTTATCATCTTAAATAAAGACCTTGGAATGTATATGAGAGTTAGCTAGAAAAATACATAAGCGTGTGTTGGTATTTAGTGTTTCAAAAGGTCCTTTGTGGATGTTGACTTTTGATCCAACAAAGCAGTTTCACATCTTGCCAAGTTCTCATTTATCATCCATGACAGGAATATAAAAAATAAAACCTGGTACTGTGCAAAGGTCTTGATTCACCCCTCGATTTTTTTCATATTTTGCTTCCATAGAGCCAGATTTTCTTTTTATGTAGTCTTAAGGAATAGTTCTCCAGACTTCCTGATAGACTTTGTAGCTTTCTTTTTGTCAAGTTTTGTTTCTCATTTTCAGTCCCGTTTCAGACCAGTTTCAGAGGAATGTTTTTTGTTTGTTGCACCACACAGTGACCTATGAATCATTCAAGCATAAAAATATCATCTAACAAAAGGCACGAACCGGTGAGAAACATGTTGCAGATGTTGACAGATGATCAGGCCGGTGATTAGTATACTGCTGATGCTGAATACTGAGTGGTTGGAACAGACAAGAGGGGAAATGAGGTCGCTGCTGAGGTTGGTAAATGAACATACAATTTTTTTTTTGGTATCTTTAAGCACTTTGCAGCCTGTCACAGTAAAACATGTTCCCATTTCTTTAATTTACATAATTTCATTTCATGAGAGGAGACTAAAGAATTTGCACAGTACTATAACTTGGTAGCTGGTGTGCGCTTAATACTTTGAAGTTTCATACCAAGATTCATTATCCACATTACACCAATCCACTGCATGTCACCTATAAAAACATATTTCTTGGTTTATAGTTTTGCAAATGTTTAACCTACTAATATTTATTAGTATCAGATATCTTGACTAATTAAAATTGCATTTTAAAAGATCTATATTAAAATAAGCCAAAATTATCATCGTTTTCCGCATCCTTTATATTTTCCAGCAGATTCCATAGGATCCAGTTCTTGCATTAAGCCTTGCTCATGCATTCTTAATGTTAATGCTATTATTCATTATTCAATTTCACAGTTTAAAAAAAAAAAAAAGAATAAATGGATCATTACTTACTCCGCATTGTATAATTTTGTTTTGGGCCAGGGTTGGGGTCAGTTCAGGTTCAATTCAGCAAATTTAGGACTTGGATGGAGGCCTGATGCAGGATTCACTTTGGCTTGTGAACCTGAAACTGAACTGAACCCATACCTGGTGTGGTCATCCTCATCTCTCTCCCCATCATGTGTCTTCCAGGACTACTCTGAGAACCCCACCAGCCCTGGTGTCACGCCTAATCATACCCCCAGGTAGCTGGCCATTGACAATACTGTAAATACTTTACATCCTCTTAATCTGTCTAACTATAACTCATTCTCATCAGCATTTCATTTTTTCAACCCTTTGAATATCCTTCTTTTTGAGGCTCCTTTTTGTGTTTCCTGTAATAATAAATTGGTCCAGGAAACTACGGTTTCCAAGCATTTCTAAGGAAAATCTTTTAAATCCTGTAGCCTTCACGATGGAGATGATGCATTGCACAAGTTCAGGTAAAGCAAATCTGTGCTATGAATGGATTAGTCTTGCCTCATTTTTGGTCTTTTTTTTTTTTGCTATTTTTGTAGCAGTCCTCTTTCCCAAAGGTTTTCCCAAAAGTTAATGAAGGTATGGAAAATGTGTTTATCATATTGATTATATTACCATGTTTTAAATATATTGTCATTCCAAATCTGTTAGCCATGAAGCTTTTGGGAAACAGACTTTCTGCGACATATATGCAACCAATAGTATTAACTTTTGCTTGTTTGCATACTTTGTGTAGCACTTAAATAGTCTGTATTTGTGGTATTTCACCTTGGATATAATGCTATGTAACAATGCTGTTACAATCCTACCTAACACACAACGAATTTTGTGAAAACCAGATACTTCCTTATGCACATGCACCCCAAGATTCACAAAGTCACTTAATGATACCAGGCACAGCAAAAAGAATGCACTGCAGGCTTATCCTCACTGAAACCAGGATGGAAACTATGATGTTTAGAGGCACCTTGCCTCCTTTACAAAGGCAGTGATGAGACCCAGCCACATAACTGTAGAGTGCCACAATGGCTGCCATACACCTTAGATGGGAGACTTACAATGTCCATGTGCTCTGGTATTGAGAAGAGTTTCCTGGACTGGTTGACTGCAGTCCTCAGCTGGTAATTCTGTCCCCGGGCCCTGACCCACAAACCAAATGGGCAAGCTGTGCATACCAGATTTTGCCATCCATTTGGGACAGTTTGCCTGCTCTTGTCTGAAGCCTTCAGGGAAAACGGCATCTTGGGGCCACAAACACTTGGTCCTAGTTGCTGAATTTGCTTTTCTTGATGGGAAGAGTTTTAAGTAGAGAAGAATTTATACAACAATTCATTCCATACCTGTGGGTTCTGGGAGAGCCATATCTGTCATGTTGACCTAAGATTGGTGAAAAGGTTCATCATAGATTGCCTCAACTGAGGAGATTCTGTGGCAGATGTTGAGAGCCAAGACCTTGGTCCAGTCCTGATTACAGCTGAAAGGACAAGACAATATTTCAGTCCAGACGGACCACTTTTAAGGGGTGGGGTGTCAGGTACACCCAGTTTCCCTGTAGTACCACGATAGAACCTGGAATGTAGAGGAGGCATCTGTAAAGATTGTCTCTATCCAGTGGCAGACTGCCAACCCTCAGACTCCTTGGGTTAAATTGCTCTGCTGTATCAGCCAGCCAATTCTTGGGCTCCTTTCCAGGAACAATCACAGTCTGATAACTCATTTTTGCAAGCTGCAGCTCTAGTAGTTGTCATCAGATAACCGATTACAGTGCCATCCATAAAAATGGATGGACTAGCTAAAGCTAACAGATGCCATATCTATAAAAATGCCCATAAAGCAGTTAAAAGATTACTCACAAAAAAGTTGAAAAGAATGAGAACATCCATGAAGGACAGTACATCTGGGCATTCATGGTCACATTTTAGCTGCTGAGCAGATAGCATGACATATTGTTTATGTGCAGGTGAGAAGGATAAAATTAAGGATCACCGCATGACATCATACATGCCTAAATAGGGATGAGGAAGCAGAAGTTAAAGTAGAAAGAGTTGTCAGAAAGAGTCTCTAATGGTCATTTAGATTTTGTGGCCATGTGTGACCATGGTTGGTCATGTAACACTTTTTTGGTCCTCTATACCATTAGAACGTATTCACCAGTCGATTCCATCTTAAGGGATTTGGTGTTTGTGGTGTGTGGTACTGTATGTGGTCTGTGTCTTGGCTAAAAGTCTGCTGAATCAACTCAAACATCTCTGAATAAACAAACAGTTCCAGGTGAATTTTGAAACATTCATTACTTCCCATAGGTATGTGATTCCATAGGATGGTTTGTTCAGGTGGTTTTAAGCAGACCTTAACTGACCTTTGGTGGTTTATGCCGTACCTGCAAAAGGTGTCCATCTTCGTTCTTCTGGACATCGGTGTGCTTCTTCCAAAATACGCTGCTTGGAGCATGTGTTGAGAACAAAAAAATCTATGTTGCTTGAGTAGGGGTTGTCACATGTGGTTTTTCTGGTCTTCAAAGATGTTGCAGGCTGATGACTAAACTGAAGGTCTTTGCCGGTTTCCGCTCCATATTTGTCAGGGTTGCCCTACTTTCATATCATTTCAAGTGAAAGCACAGTCCTGTCATGTCTTGTGAATCCTATTCATTTCGTTGGCCATACTGAATGCTTCAGCCAAAACTGGCAACAATTTGGTAGATACTGTAGTAAAATAATGAAGCCAATAGTTTTGACAATCATGCAAGTGTCCAGTAAACTGAAGGCATTTTTTGGTAATGAGGGTCAATCCAGATGTTCTGTAGTTTAACCAAGTATTCCTAGGACAGCGAAATAGAAAACTGTTGCTCCTATGGTCATATCAATAACACACTGATATCCCTGGGTAAAACTGGAGACATATTATAGCCTAGGTGCAGTGATGCAAGGGCAGTCCAGAAGATGGCTTCAAAAAGATGCTCAGCTTAAACTTAAATGAAGATTTTAGCAGTTGATTTATCTAGGTTATGGGGCACCAAATGTCCAAAAAAATGTCTCAGTGGTCAAACCTCCTGCTTGGATCAAATCAGCTCTCTCTAGGCCCTCAGCTGCAAGAGGCTACAGCATCACCTGGGAATAGAACTTTACTTGGGGGCCCTAAACGAATTTTAATGGGGTTTTCACAGGTGTATTTAGCCGAGCTTGAGGTGACATATAGGCTTTGTTTCATCGCAATCGGGAAGAGAAGATATGCTACTTTAAAATTTAAATGGAGAATGCCCTTATATCTTAAAAAATTTACCTTGAAAAAATCATTACTTCATCTCAAAATTCAACAGATAGCGCTGTACATTGTTTAATACGCAGTTACGAGTGTACAATTGAAATCTGCTTAATAAACGCAACCTCACACCTTTATTCTGCGCACTTCATGGTAACATGTAAAAAATTTTGATTATGAGTGTGGAATTAAATTCTATTTAGTATTGAATATAAAGATATTCAACAGGTGTCATAAGGGCTGTGACAAAAGGGGTTTTCTAAGAGGATTCAGAGATGTGGGTTCAACTGTGTGGTGCAAATGCATCGCTTGTGATATATTGTATATGACATATGCATGTTGAGTAGTACCGTTGCAGAGAGGAAGATTTAGTTAATATAAAAGCTATGCCCACCTTTGCATTACATTTTTTACTATTTACAGTATATCAGGGACATCCAAGATTTGTGCATTTTATTAAACTCAAACATTTTATTTTCGAAGCTTATAGCACAAACCTTATATTTAGGACGTCACAAGGTTTATCTTTTCCAAAGAAGTGCTAGATGACTGCACTAAATATATGTACTAATCATAAAACCAGTGATGTCTTTTTTGCCAAATCTTTTGACGTCTCTGCTTGATTTATGCTAGTCATTAGAGGCCTGCATGTAAATGATCCTGTCTAATACTGATTATAGCCTTCTTTGGTGGAGCTCATCCTTTTAGTCTACATGCACTCACACTAATGCAAGAATTGTTTGCTGCACTATTTTAGTAGCTCAGTGTTACATTTTACAGACTGCCTTACTGTGTGTGTCAACATGTACACTCAGTGGCCAGTTTAATACAAATGCCAATTCTGCCCTAAGTGTACACCTTTTAGTGCTGTAACCTGGGATTAAATACTTAATTGGGATTATATATAATGAATCTATACACAAAATGGTCCATAATATTGAAGTGGGGGTTAAAGGTATGATATATTGCAATATTATTTACCAATAAAATGTAAACTTTGTTATAGCATAAGTATTCATCACCATAGTAAAATGAGTCTAATGTGACGAGCCTTCATGTGTGCAGTATACCCTCTATATACCCTCATTATATCGACACCTGTTCCTACCAGGTCACGCATTCTCTTAATGCAAGTGTCTAAACCAAAAGAAGAGCAATTAAAAGTTGCCAAAGGATAACGTTCTCAGTGTGATGCTACCACCATCGTGTTTCTCTGTGGAAAACGTGAGCTTAGGGTGCTTTTGTCATAGCGAAACAGTTGACTGCTTTTATAGCAAACTGCAAGCCATTCTTCTAAAAATTACCCACCATTTCATTACTATGTGCAGTTTTGTGTAAAATTATGACACATAATCATCATTCTGGATTGTAAATACAAAATAAAGAAAGACTTGCGCAAGGCTTTTTAAAAAATCTATTACTGTATAGACCTACCTACAGTATAGGCGTTTCTTGTTGTAAATTCATCTTAGTAACTAGTCTATCAAAAGGACCGCCAAAGGAAAAGGACCGCCGTGTGACACCAGCAGATAATCGAATAATAAGATAAGTTGAACTATCTCAGTGAAGCAATGACTTTCTTAGTAATAAGGAAGTGATGGTTTCAGTCATCGTCTTCAAAATTGTATTCCTATATAATGCCACCTATGTGATAATTGTACCCTATAAAATGACCATTTAGGACAAACATCCTTTGCTCTTTAGGTCTGGAGGGGAAATTATATTCCATGCATCAAATTTTGAGCCTGAAAGGCCCGAGTGCAATGAGTTTAAAAGTAAGATTAAGGAAATATTTAGTCCTTAATTTTTTCCAGTGGGGGTTGGGGGGGGGGTGGACGGGCTTTTATCAAATGTTCAGCATAAATTCTGATAACATCCAGAGTTAAGTAAGAATGTGTTTCCCCCCTTCCCCTTTCATTCATACTTATCCATGCTGTCCCATTTTATACCTCGATGTATTATACAATAATTTGCTTACCATATTTATATATATATTTTTTAATTCACACTCCATATATGGATGTTGTTTTTTTATATATTCTTTTGAAATTTTCATTAATCTTCTTTATTTTACATCCCTTCTCGTTTTGCCCTGTCTTTTCCTGGCGTCGCTATCAATTCATCGCGCATCCTCCGGCACATCTGAACATCTCTCCCGTCCTTCCCCCGTTTCCCCTCTCTTCCAGAGCACATGCGACACCCTCCGGAGTCACTCGGACAGCCTCGGATTCGCGCCGAACGTGCTACCTAGTCACCCGACTCTAGGCAACTTCGAGGAGTTCGCCTGTTGACGACGCAGGCGGCGAGGACAATTAGCGGCCGGACGGCAAACTGTGATCCCGACTTGTATACATGTACATATCTACACACACACTATGTGAAGACTAGATCGATTGGTCAATCAATAAATCACCCTGAACAGAATTACCATTTAAAAAAAAAAAAGTACAAGTAGGCAACACTTTCCAAAACAAATACTCAGGTTATATTAGCGTAACGCAGTATCAACAGCACCAACTGTTTGTTTTCATGTTGTAATCATGACGAACACACGATGATTTAAAAGCTTTCAGACACAACTGTGAACTTGGGTTATTAAGGCTGCTACTGAAAGTAAACCGAACGAGGCACACCGCTGCGCTAAGTGAGCGTGAACAGGCATTAGCGTTTACTGTCTTTAAACACTAGGCTTGTGCTGATAATTTTTATATACGCTGATATTTAACACTGTTAATGTAGACATGTCACAGTTTAGTTAGCTAGCGTACTCTGTTTGGGTTATTCAGTCATCAACTAACCCTATAGACAGGACGGCGCTGTCTTGACTCTAATTGGTCAGTAGGTACTGATTGATGACGTAGAACTGCAGCATAGAAATAATGACTGTTTAAGAACTGGACAAACCGTCCACTGACGCCACCTAAACCTCAGTAAATCCATACATGGGCAAATGACGCAGAATGAACAGAGCTGTGTTATTTGCAACACACCAACTTACAGAGGAACCTCGGCTTACGAATTTAATTCATTCCGGGGGCAAGTTCTTAATGAGAAATTTGTATTGCGAAACGCATTTTCCCATGGGAAATAATGTAAATGCAGATAATCTGTTCCAGTCCCCCAAAAATATTACCAATATTACCAATTTCCAAAACTATAATCATATTTTTCCTTATAAAAACTATCAAAACATTTAATAACAGTAAACATTTGATTTTTAAGACGTGAAAATGAAGTAAAATATGAAACAAATAGACATTAAACTTTACTTAACCTTAATTTATGATTCCTCTTAGCACCAGCTGCTTCTTCTTGGGACCCATGGTGCAATGTCTTAACCAAATCTTGCTCAAAATGCGAAAAAAATTGTAACCTCACTTGCCTAGGCTTTCCACTGACGCGAACAAGTTTTGAACGACTCCCAAAAGTACGCGCAACTGGCTCGATCGCACATACACATTCTTTCGTTCTTGAGGCGTTCGTATGCCGAGGTACCACTGTACCTCAGTCATCACAAGCTTAGCTTTAGCAAAAATACCAAGGTGGCTTACTATCATTTCTATGCTAACGTTACAGTACCTTCCATTTGATTGAACCCTACATTTAATCTCGTGTCAGCTCATACAGTATGTTTCTTGTGGTAAGTTATACAGTTTGACACCTGCACTGCAGCTGTAATTCACATAATCATGCATAATTTTATGGATTAATATAATTTTAAATGATAAGTTACATAAAAATTCACCATCATACAGCTGTCAGGAATGGGAAGTCTAGCTATGGAGACCGCTGTTGTTGGTCTTTCGGCTGCTCCCGGCAAGGGGTCGCCACAGCAGAATACCCAGTCCGCACTACAACTTGGCACAGGTTTTTACGCCGGATGCCCTTCCTGACGCAACCCTCCCATTTTTTTTATCCGGGCTTGGGACCGGCACTGCATCCAGTGGCTGGGGTTTGGGAACTGGCTGGGAATCAAACCCGGGCCTTCCGCATGGCAGGCGAAACACCTACCACTGAGCCACCAGTGCCCTTTTTAGCTATGGGGACCGTTTTTTGTTGTTGTTGTTGTTGTTAAAATAGAGGTCTATGGGAATTGAGTCACTTTAGGAACCTAGTGGTCATTTGAGGAACTGCATGTATTGGCACTTACGCACTGAAATTTTAGAACCAGAAGTTTTCCGCATCACAGCAAGAAAAGGTAACGGGGTGATATGTTGATCTTTATATAGCATTTATTGAAGGATTCTCCAGTGTCAAGAGTTAAAGTTATAAGGGTAAAGGTGAGTATAACTGTTAAACAGTTATAGTTGGATATAACTTCTAGCTAGTTCTTAGCTAACATTCTTGATAATTAGTGGAGTTTGTGATTGAGTAGCAAAAAACTTTGTATAATAACCGAGTCACCGTTACGTCATGGTTTTGAGAGGTTGTAGGAAATATGAGGTCCAACAATAAGACAACAATATAGGCTGTTCATTTTTGCAATGCTGTGTATTCTAACTTGACCTAGCATGACGTAAAAACTTATCAACACAAGCCTAGTCGACATCGAAGGAGTAAACTAAACAATGATGTGGATATCAATTTATTCCTCTGGTTGAAATATGTTTGTCTGTTTACATTACATGTACAGTATATAAGTGCAATAATATGCATCATGTGTTATTAGAATAACCAATGTACTACCCTCACGTCTTAAAGTCAGAAGGAAAAGATTAGATTCAGGTTCAGTCATGATCTCTCTGAGGCGCGTTTTACTTTTGATATGCATCATATATTTCTAATCGTTTCTATGACATATTCTGGTACAGTATATAAAACTTCCAGAAGGCCGCGGGAAAAATTCAGGTTTCAGCGCATTGCATTTTCATGAAACGAGTTCAATTCAAAAACATCCGCGCAGTGCATCCATCCTGCAACGATAGAAAAGGAGTTCATTTTAGTGACGGGTTATGTCAAAGATTACGCGGTTATTCATAAATGATACAAAGTCCCTTCAGGACAGCTTAAATCTTGTGTCTTTCACGAGACACTGCTCATATCGCAGCAAGCTGAGAGTATACACAGCAACTTGTGGTTAAAAACAAGGTTTCCCAAAGGCGTCTTCCTTTCTTTGCTTGCATGCACATATTTTCTGCATATGAAAGATTTATCCGATGGCGTTCCACATGCTGCGAGCTGAGACAGAGGAATGTTATCACACACTTAAAGAACAACAAGAACAACATTGTTTTGTTTTTTTTACATTTCGCTTCTGCATCTGGCTAATCACATTGTTTTATAGAACAGGATTTCTAGCACATGTAACCATATTTTAAGAGTCAATTGTGAAATGTAAATGAACCTATCTAATAAACATATTTAACCTTCTCCTAACGAGTGCTGTTCCTGCCTGTCTTTTCATCTGTTGTGTATAAGCATAAGCATGATTAGGTGTTAACGGTGCTAATGTAAAATTTATTTTTTTGATAAAACAGCGAGGTGTAAAGCTTCCTAAGAATTCACATCTCCTCTATGCTTTTACTCAACAACTCAGACAAAATCCCAAAGTTTTGCAAATCTGCAAAAATGATAAATGCACCACTTCCACGTCCTCTGCCATTCCCCTTCAGTGTTTTTTTTTCTGCAGGATACAGTTTATTTGGATTTAGTATTCTTCCATGTAGGGGTGGTTGAGGCTCGGTGTTGCTGATCAAAGGGTCAGGGTATTTAGCTGCAACCCCGCCACCATTGTTGGGCCCTCAGGTAAGACCTTTAACCCTGTGTTCAAACAAAATCACTCCACCATTCCCGGTCCCAAAGCCTGGATGAAAAAATCTGAGTGTTAGATGACAGGATAGCAACCCTCTCCTGTAAACATTGCTGCATCATATAGAAACGATGGAACCATCATCCGATGTGCTCAAAAGCATTGAGGAACCCAGAGGAAGCCCACAGACCTGTGGAAAGCAAGAATCAAACCTATGGAGCTGCAAGTGAAGACCCCACCTGCTGTCTTGACCAAGGTTTTCTTGGTTTGTTATTGAAGTTCCATGTTTTAACTGCTTTAGCAGGTTAAAAAAATTTTTTCAAATTCTTTCAATTGGATATTAGGCTTCTTCAGTACTTATTTTATTTTTGGGGTAATTCTTTAAGGTTATTTCAGGATACAGGTACAAACATTCGAGTTACAAATTTCCGCAGATACGAACGGACCGGTTCAATCACAGAAGTAGCTCACGTGTATTATACATAAAAATAAGCACTGCAGTGCACCAGATACCAATATATACAATTATATACAATATTTCTAGTGTGTAAGTGAATATATAGACTGTCTAAAGTCCGGTATATTTTGTGTGTGTGCGGGAGAAATGAGTCGGCTTCACCGGTTTCAGTGAATCAGTCCCTGGCGCAGAGACAACCCTGTTACCTTTAACTGTGAGATTTGTTTCCCTAGACGCAATTACTTTTTTGGCGACATGATGGCAGTGTGGGGAAAGGGAATAGAGATTTAGTCAAGTGGATCGATATGCTTTACATTGTATATTTATGTCAAAGGCGTATAAGACTTACTTTGACGGACTTAGGAACAAATCCGACTTACGAACATGCTCCCGGAATGGAACTTATTCATAAGGAGGAATTGGACATGACTAAATTAGGGAGACAAAAAAAAAAAAAAAAAAAACAATGGTCATTGTTGCAAAAAAGCTTTACAGAATCAAATGGAAATTATGGAAATAAGTACAAAATGTGTGAGAAAATGTGTATGAATGAAAATGATCAGATTGTCCCTGATGAACAAGCCGAAGGCGAAGGTGATGAGGGTAAACACTTCCTGAGATGGCAATAGGAAGAATCCTTAAGTGGAACCAGACTCAGCAGTGAACCCATCTTTATTTGAGTGATATCGGTTAGCAGGGATTGATCTGCAGTCATACTGCATGTTAGGAGGATGGAGGTTCAATAATACAGATGTGTTTATGTTAATATGGAGTCCAGTTCAGGTATAAGACTGTAGGAAATACCAGTCCTGAACTATTATGCGACTGGAGTCACAGTTAAAAAAAAAAAAACTGTTGACCATTATCGGACTAGACTGGTAAAATAGTAAACATTGTTGGATGCTATCAACTGTTTGCTTCATCAGCTTGTTAATTATTTTAGGTATAATAATAGAATTAATTATGTTTCAAATATACATGTAGCCTTTAAGCAGCTAAAGGATCTGTAGCCCATAATGGTCAGGGGGCGGAGTTAAAGAGGAGCAAGGTTATGAGAGCGTTAATATCGATATGATATCTGATAGGGAGATAGCGGGGTTGTTGTAGGGACGGGGTAACTTGATGCGTGTAACATAGAAGTATGGTGATGGGGGCAATAATATTAATAAAATGAAATTACTGTGTAATTTCTTTATTACTGCGTATTACTCTGTAATTATTTTGTTTCTACTTGTACTTTATTATTGTGTAATTGCCATGTAATTTTTTTGTGTTATTACTATGCCAATGATACAACCAAATCACTGTTATGTGCTTCATTACTGCTCAATTGCCAAATCTTTGGGGCATCACAGTAAATATTAGATGAACTCCAGACACTGTTTTTGATTTGCTTTATTTTTTTAAATAGTGTTTCTTTGATCAGACAAAAAAAAAAAAACCTAAGATAAATATTAAAAGCAACCAAAACATATAGCACCTTGCACAGTCGTAATTCCGACTGCTTACATAGTGGTCATGACAATAAACACTAGCAATCAGCGATCACGTCTTTCTCACAAATGCATTTAATTCGAGTTTTCATGAGTCGAGTGTAAACGTGTCGGATCAGGTGACTCACGATTTCCTGCTAACACCTTTTCATGCACCAAAATAAATACTGTACATTACCTAGTTGAATGTGCAGAGGTATTTCAGGCTGTGTTAAATATGAATGCATCTGCCCTGATGTTTAAAACAGCAACAAAAGAAAAAACACAAGTCAGAGGCGATGTGCTGTTTTTCCTCATTCTTTAAAGCAATACTATTTTTCAGACACAATAAATGTGGGTTTGTGAAAACCTATCAGCTGTGAGAGGATTAAGTTTATGTAGCCATCTGTTCGTCCTATCGGCTTCTCCGCCATTCATTATCAATCAGAGCGCAGTGTGAAACATTAAGAAAATGAATCTTGCTTGTCAGGATAAGAAAAGTTCTAAGGCTTGATTAAAATCTAGCGAATTTATCGCTTGGCTAATTAAGTGTTAATCTTAAAAAAAAAAAAAAACATGTCTTTTCTTCTTCCTCTGTCATATATAAGCACCATTAATGTTAAATAAAAATACTAAATATCTTAGTGAATTAGTGTTAAATATAAACTTTTGCACGGGCTTGTGCTTCAGCTGAATCGAAAAATAGTTATACGACGACGATGTTGAATTCTCTACTCTGATTGGACGGAAAAGTGTTGATTCATTCACTATCACGCACTTAGAAAGTCATCACGGGAACGAACTGAAACTGTAAATCTGATAAAGCAGCGGACGTGTGACGGTGTACATCTTGGCACCTGTGTAAAAAGTATTTAGGATGTTGCGATGTCTCCGAAAGTTTCAAGCGTCCAAGGAGAGAAAAAACACACACACACAAAAAAAAAAAACGATTGTTACGATACAAAACGCATGATAAACCCAAACAGACTGTTTTTTTTCTGTCCTGTTGTTCTTATTCTTGCTTTTTACAAACCTGGTGAAAATCTGTAAAATTCACAAACCCTTCGTAGCTCTCCGTGTTTGCTCATGATATGTAAAAATAATACACAGCAATAACCTTGTGATCATCAGGAAAGAAAATAATTAAAAAAATCAAAAAGCCCTAGCAAAACCTTTTCCAACACTGTGTTACAAATCTGATGTTTCTGAAAACAACCTACTGAGCTGAACACACCGGCTACAGGCTTGAGCTAAAAATGAACATTCATTCACTCACTCACTCACACACACACACACAAAATAATAGAAAAAAAAAAAAAAAAACAGTCCTCTTAAATGAAGCATCTACAGATGAGGAGAAGGTGGTGGGTATGCGCTCGATCCAGAATACCGCGGCTCCTCGAGGCTGGAAGACCAGTGCTGCAAAGACTCCGTGATCCGACTCGGTTGATCGAGAAGCTTCGGATGGAACTAAGGCCACGACGATCCTCCTGACTGCAAAAGACCAGGGTGCAGGTTTGGGTATGATGTAGCAACCGTGATAGAAATCGCTGGTCACTCGGTGCTGATTAGTTCCCCAGAACAGCAACAGTTTGTATTCACACGCTCATGACACATGATGCATGTAAGGTACAAGCATTGTGATGTGGGAAATTCTATTTATCCAGTTTATTACCATGTTGTTGATAGTGATTTATTATTATGTAACTGTAATGTATGTTATGTAATATGTATAACATAATTAGTATGTAGTTATAAGACGATAAGTTAAGAGGATACGCCTCCCCTGGCTTGTGTTTTTTAACTCTGCTGATCTCTAAGGGGCGTGGCTCAGCAATAGACACTGAAACAGCGCATTAGATAAAGGTGTAAAATAGAGGAAGCTTTATATATAGAACGAGTTTTATGAGGATTATATGAAAGAGGGATATTTTATCTGGAGACACTTCATCTGAGACCTGCGTTGTTAAAGAAATAGTACCTTTAAGGCACTTTAGCTGCTCGCTCCGCTCGTCTGACTCGTGTGATGTGGAGCAGAGCTGCTGTTGATCTCGTCTTCCTCCTCCTCTTCCTCCACCCAGCCTCCCAGCCGGAGAGGCGAGGGCACCGTCAGGCCGGGCGGGTGCATCTGAGGCAGGGGTACTAGCGTTGGAAGACATGAGATTGATATTTTTATTTATTCAAATTTTCAAAAACGTACGATATACTAAAATACATACAGTGTGTATCTGTGATTGTGCCTCACTCACACACTCGTATAGACACTGTATATTATTAATATGTACTCATGCTGCTGCATATTCTTAAAATCAAACACTTACCAGAACCGGCACCGAAGTCCCTTGAGCCGACGTGAGGATGTACGTGTGCAGGTCCGCGCTGGCACTGGAACTTCTGCTGATGCACCTACGAGACACCGAGACGTTTATCTTGATTCGGGGTTCATAACACACATCATGTACAGACAGGTGACACGTTTAAGGGGAAAACACAGCGAGTGTTACAGATCTACACCCCCGAGAGGTGCTGCAGTGTAGGATTTTTCGGCACTGACCTCGTGCATGTAGATGGCGTGCAGGCTCATCTCGGCTGTGGCGAACTCCGACAGGAGGGCCGAGCTGGACTGGAGGTACGTCTTCGTCTCACTGGCGCTCATGCTAGATCGTAACGAGAAGCAAGCTTAATCAAACATCTACAGTACAGCTTAACTCCAGTGAACCTATAATCTGTGTTAATTACGCACTTAATTCCTAATAATTCGAAATGAATTAGAGCGAATCGATTAGCTCTGGGCCGACACTAATCAGCACTGCTGTTTAATATTTGAGTTTGTTGTGATGACTCTGGTGAGTCCATGTGTTTGGTGGAATGTGAGCACCTCTCAGCGGCAGCGCTGTGGTACATGGGGCCTTCGTGGTGTTGAGGATGGACCGGAGGATGGAGGACGTGAGAGCGCGCGCGCCCGGCGTGAGGCTGCTGAGAGGAAGACAGCGATGCTAGGACGCTCGCGGCGGCCGAGGCGGTACTGCTCGGAGAGACGAAGCGACGGTTCCACCCGGGTATCCCGGACGCCGTGAGGACCGGATGAGCCAGGACACTCGCCAGAAGGGTATCAGGCTGAAAGGGAGATGATCGTTTGTCATGCAGTGTAGGAAAGTCAGGGAGCACGACTTAAATATGCATGCAGCACTCACTAAGATACAGAGACCGCGCCGTGCTCGGGGCTACAGGAAAATAATCAAGCACGGGGTGATGAGATCGAGGCAGAGTTACTCTGTTTGTCTTTTTTTGTTTTTTTTTTTAATAATGTTGATGCTGAGAGGTGTGATATAATAACTCACAGCAGTGGCGGAGTCATTGGAGAGCAGCGAGGTGCAGAGCGGAGCCTCGGAGAGCAGGAGCTGAGGGTTCGGGCCGGCCTGGGCGTCCTGCTGCACCTTCTCGCGCATGTGGCTGATGAACAGCGAGCTGTCCTGAGGAGGCTGCCAGCGAGGGTTCTTCAGGGTGAAGTGAACCAGCGACAGCTCCGTCTTGCCGTTCTCCGCCTGCTGGTACACGGACGCCTCGGTCTGGCCCTCGGACATCCACTGAGAGCGGAGGAATAACGATAAACAGTGTGAAAGTAGTGCAATTAATCTATATATATATATATAAAAAATACGTTTGCATATTTTTCACTGTATAATAATTAAAAGTGAAACCTGTGGGTTGCCATGTCGGCGGATGTCCATCTGCGCGAAGGAGCATATGTCGCCGACGCCCACAACCTCGACGGTAAAGTTGCGCAGGAAGTCGATGATCTCCAGAGACTTGCTCCGGAGGACGAAGATGAGGATGAAGGGTGTGATGATTGGACTGAGCAGCTCCTCCAGTATGAACACCTGCAGGGAAATTATTTACTAATATCGTAAAAGTGCAGATTGCCGGTGCAGCGGTACCTCGGCATACGACAGAAGAAAACGGAGCCACTTTCAGTTTGGTTTTTAAAGCCAAGAGGAACCATAAATTAAGGTTACATAAGGTTTAATGTCTATTTATTTCACATTTTACTTCATTTACATGTCTTTTCTAAATGTTTTGATAGTATTAATGTGCCAAAACATGATTATAGTGTTGAAAATTGGTAATATTTGGGGCTGAAACGATTCCTCGAGTAACTGGACTGCAAAAAATTATTAAAAGCTTCTTTTAATTAATTTTAAAAGCTTGTGTTATGTGTTTGCACAATTATTTGTTTGGCGTGACACAGCGCGCTTCCGGATGCAAGCCGCCAGTAAACACAGACGAAGAAGAAGCGCTTACGTCACCCACAAAGCGATAGGAAACGCAAACAGTCAGCTGTGTATTGATTTGAGGGAGCGTTCTGGTGCGGGCTACAAAATGAAAGAGAGCGATATCAGCGAGCCGAGAGAAGAGAACTTTTAGTTCTGAAAGTTAAGTTGCACAACTTAGTGTTTTTGTATAATTATTTATTTTAATGTGCCTTAGTTTTTTTGATACTTAAAGTCATTTGAAATACTTTTTTTTAGTTTTTGCATCTGAGAAAAGGCTTTAAAATAAGAATGTATGGCACTGTAATGCACTTAATATATCTCAGTCAACTTTAAGCTTTTCCCTCTATTGTGAATAATGACAATGTTTATTTTTGATTAAATGCTGTATGCATTTAAAAAATAAAAGTTGATTTTTCTAAAAAGAAAACCAATTAATCTTTGTTTCTCTTTCATATTTTACATTGCTGTTTAATTATGCAAAAGTACATTTTATCCGATTGCTCAAATAATCGGTTCAATTTTTGGTAGAATACTCGATTACTAAAATATTCGATAGCTACAGCCCTTGTAATATTGGTAATATTGTTGGAGGGTCTGGAACAGGTTATCTGCATTTACATTAGTTCCTATGAGACAATACGTTCCACAATACGAACTTTCACCTTAAGAACTCGCCTCCGGGACGGATTATATTCGTATGCTGAGGTACCGCTGCATTACTATAAATGGCAGATGAGAGAATCTGGCTCTATGAGCACATCTGTCCCGGCTGTACATTTCTCACCGCTTTGTACTGGTAAAGCTGCGCCATCTCGTCACGCGTCTCGCTCTTGTTAGCGTTGCCTTTCCAGTGATCGGGCATGTAGTGGATGTGCGCCAACACACACTGTAGCAGCTGCTCCGGGCACCATACCATATGCTCATCTGGTATAAAGGACCTGACGGAGAGCACAAAGCCACAAGGTTACGTTCTCACAGGCGCCTGGTTACACTTATAACACACCAAACAGTTTATTTACAAATATATAACCATTTAAACCATTAATAACACACACACGCTGATTTGAATAAGCAGATTTCCAGTTCTTACCTGGCAACGGTAATGATGACGCCGAGAGCGGTGCCTGCGGTGAGGACGTGCTGGACAGCGAGGACGTCTTCGTCGTAGACGGTGAGCGCAACAAGCACGGCTAGCAGCGAGCCGGCGAAGAAGGCCGCGCTCCGAGCCAGGACGGCGAGCAGGGGCGAGTTGAAGGCGTTCATGTATTTGGCGGCGGGACGGTATGCGCGGCCGAGGCGTTCGCGCAGCTCATGGTCCAGCTCGTTAAAGTGCCGTAAGTAGAGGCGCCCATAGAGCGACCAGCGACGCGTACCGAGGCTGCCCGGTTCACGTTTGATGGCCTCGGCGTAGCTGAAGAAGGCGTACAGCGCCTGCCACACCAGCACTAACGGACACAGGAGCAGGTTGGCCACGCCTGCCAGCAGGATGGTGCGAGACAGCTGCCGCGCCAGCTCCAGGCGTTCGCTCGCCCGCTTGTACTTCGGATGCAGGCTCCATTTGTTCTGAAAGGGCGAACCGGGCCCCCAAAACAGGATCAGCTCGAAGTTGTACTTGAGGCCCTGCGTGAGGAAGACCACGTCGCCAAGGAAGGGCACGCGCAGGTGCACGGGCAGCAGCGACTTGTTGATCATGGCTACCGTGTAGTTCTTGAAGCGCAGGATGCGGTGATAGATGTCCAGCTCGGTCAGCTCCTTCTTGTGGATGCACATCTGCTGCTCGCGCTGGAGCTTGATCAGGCGCCCCTGCACTTCCTGCCAGCTGAAGTTGCACAGCTCGTCCTGCCGGTCGAAAAAAAATAAAGTAAAAAAAAAAAAATCAACGAATTAGTTACGTGATCTCACGGACACGTCTTTTAATAAAAGTGCACTTCACGGTAAGCTCACCATACTGATCTTCAGGGCTTTTATATAAAACTGCCGGATCTCCCAGTAACTCAGCACGTTGCAGATCACCTTGCCGAGCCGGTAGATCCAAAAGATGGCGGCCATGATTAGGAGAAAGATGATCCAGCTGTTGTCTTGGATCCTGAACGCAACACATGCAGATGTTTTTCTGCTGCATTCTCATCTATTTCAAATACGTCATACCGTTCTACAGATGTTACTTTATGGAAGGCGATCAGATTTACAGCCCACGCTCATATTTTCACTCGGGCGCTCGCAGTAAACACTGAGAGCGAGCGCGGGTCTCGGGTTTGGCAGCTTAAAAAATAAAGAATATATAATGAACTATATAAAGCTTGGTCCAAAGCAATTTGTCACAGGAGACATTCCAATTGTTCTGCAGCAGTAACTCTCACTTTATTTTGTCACCAGAGGTGGGGGGGGGGGGGTTGTTAACCGGGTGCATGCTAATAAAATATTGTGCAACCATTCAAACAAAGAAAGAAATATGATTACATTTAAATAGGAAAGAACTTGTATGTGTGTGAGTGAGTGAGTGTGTCTGAGACGAACAAAACAAGACGCCAGACCGGGTAACTAACTCATTTGTCCTTCTTCGTCCCGCACTGACACTGGAGACTCCTTCTTGCGAACTGGAACTTTACACAACCTTAGAAATTTTCTCAAATTCCAAACGCAAGCAAACCCTGGCACGATCTGTTCTTGGACAGAGACCACGTCATCTCTGATAACCAACATGCTTTTGGCAAAGGATGATCAGGATGACCTGTAGGAATAACAAACTACTCCTGGAAGCCCTTTGAGTTATAGTTATAGTCCTGACGGAGTCCTTGCTTACATTCTGCACAAAATATACATTTACCTTATTATACATCTGAGACTGGGACTGGGAACTGTTATCTCTCCCTGTCTCTCTGTCGAGCTACACATGTCGCTCCTGAGCTGCCAGTGATCCAGACCCCCTCTGCCCTCTGCTCCTGTCTGACTCGTCCTGGTGTCCCGCTTCTGGTTGGAGATGTCGTGAAATGAATGTCGGTTTGGGATGCCTGTGGAGACTGGGGACGGTTCCACTTCACCATGAAGACGGTCCTGGCCTCGGCTGATGCGGACAGCTGTTCTCTGAGGACTTGTGACTCAGTCGCTCGATAGTTCAAGACTCCAAAAACCAAACTGGACCTCATGTTAACTTAAACACATCTGTTATGTTGAACTTCCAGCCTTCTAACACACAGTATGATGCAGATCAATCCCTATCTGATATCACTCAAATGAGGATGGGTTCCCTGTTGAGTCTGGTTCCTCTAAAGGTTGTTTCCTGTTGCCACCTCAGGACGTTTTTCCCTCAGCACCGTCGCCCTCGGCTCGATCATCAGGGCCGATCCGATCATTCTGATTTAGACATATTTTCTCACACATTTAAAACTAGTGTCAATAATTTTCAATGATTTCAATCGTCCTCAATGACCACTGTTAAAAAGCTCTACATAAATAAAAACTGAATTGAATTTAACTGAATAAAGACCGTATAAACCTGAAAGAAAGGGTCACTGGGGCTGTGCTTACGTAACAGACAAACAATAAACAACCTAATTTTAAAAAAAAAAGGACACCAGATAAACAGATTTTCTCAGAAAGCATATCTGTTCCATGTAGAGTCACAGAAATAGCAAGGCCCGAGACAGCAAGTTCCCTCGGCCGGTGTCGCAATCAAGGTAGTGTTTATTTACAGGCTGGATATCGCAGAGAAGAAGAAAGAGGAGCTGGAAAAAAAGGAAAGCTGGACTGTGAAAAGTGAAGTGATGAAGATGAAATCGAGTTCAAATTCTGATTGGACGTGTTAGGTGCCACACGTGATCTAAGCATAATAATAATAATAATAATATTGAGAAACGCACTGCCGTTTAATTCCTAAAGAAAACTGTGCAGCTGTTGACGTGGTGATGGTTCCAGTAAGGAGATGTTTATTTAACGTTTAAGGAAGGAGTCTCCAGTGTCAAAGCTAAGAACAAAATAACCTTCCTGCTGATAATGCTCATTCTTTCTTAATAAATACCTATAATTGGATTATGACTATCAAATAAAATTCTAATTTTTTTGTCACATACACCGTACGCAGTACAAGTAAAATGTTTATACGACCGCTGATAACCTAAAAATTTAAAATAAGAAAAATCAGAATATAAAGTATGAAATAAGAGAAAAAAAATACAAAGATAGAACAATATAGGAAAACTTTTAGCTGTAAAAAAAAAATACATTTACATTTTGTACAAATAATGAAATGAAGTAGAATTGAAATGGAATTGGAGAAAAGAAACCAAGTCCAGTCGTGAGCAAGACAATGTGCAGAATAATGTGCAGTGTCAAAGTTCAAAGGTTAGTAGATAGGAGTAACCAGGGACCGCCTCATTGCAATTTTTACAAACATCGTAAAACAGATCGTTCTGTTACTGTAAACAAGCTTAGGGAAAAGTTCGCTCCGATCACACATGACGCTGTAGAGCCTGCCAATGTGTCAGTAGTTACTAGTGCACCACCTGTAGGATGCTTCAAGAACTGCAACGTAAATTAAATATAAATGTAAAATAAAATCTAATGATCTTTTAAAAACCAAGCTGATAAAAGCGCCAGTCTGACCTCTCGGCGCACTGCTCAGGCGGCAGGATGGCGTCTGGCAGCGTGACCTTGGTCCTGTCGAGTGGGTTGACGCCCGGCCCGGTGTGGTTCACCGCCCGGTTGGCGAACAGCACGTCGTACTCCACGCAGTTGAAGAGAAAGGTGGTGAACGTGACCACAAACAGGAACTGCCTGCAACACACAAAGGATGAGAGAATCTTCTCGTCACTTCTCAAATCTGATTGGTTTTCATCAGGAGCTCCATTTGAACTTCTCATCAGCTCACGTGTTGTTAGTACGGAAGTAGGCAAACCGCTGCGGTGTACGAGGAATAAAGGCTACTCACACAAGCTCAAAGAACTCGGACATCATCATACAGGAGAATCCATTCTTCTGATGGAAATGATATATGTACACAAGCTCGGTTAAGGAATAAACATGATTTCTAGTAACTGATCTTTTATGAAACATTACAGGTAAAGAAACATAATGGAAGGATATTCTTGTGAAGAAGTTATCAAGGTTCTTAATATGGTGCCAGGAATCTAGGAAAAGCAAAGAAGAAAGGGATTCCTCAGTAACAACAAACATATTACACAGATTTCAATAATAAATTAAGAAATCATACATAAGCGCTACGTTAAAGCGCCGCTGCATGACACAGCACCAAGTGCAGGTCATGTAGCAATCTGGTACGAATACTAGCAATGGAGCAAAAAAAAATAGTCAATTCATGTACAGATCACAATTCTTTTGTGTGGCAATTCATACAGTATATGACTCAAAAATCTATTTTTATTGTTCATATTATATACAGTATATATATCAGAACTTGCCCTTTTAATGATATATTTACGTTTTATACAGTGGAGGACCAGAAACCAGCCTCAGAAGAATTTGGCTTACTCCAAAATAAGGAACGGTACACTATAAAAACTTTATTTGTATATTTGTCACATTTTAAAGATTGAGATCATCAAACAAATTTTAATATTACACCAAGATAACCAGAGTAAACACAAAATGCCGTTTTTAAATGATGATTTAATTTACTACGGGAAAAAAAGGCTGTCCAAACCTATCTGTCCCTATGTGAAAAAGTAATTGCCCCCTAAACCTAATATCTGCTTGTCCCATTCTTTGCAGCAACAACTACAATCAGACATTTGTGAAACTGGCAGTGAGTCTTTCACATCACGGTGGAGGAATTCTGGCCCGCTTGTCTTTGCAGAACTGTTTCAATTCAGCCACAGTGGAGAGTTTTCAATCATGAACGGACCATTTAAGGTCCTGCCACAGCATCTCAATTGGATTTAAGTCAGGACTTTGACTAGGCCACTCCAAAAGTTTAATTTTGATTCTTTTTTTAGTCATTCACAGGTGGACTTGCTGGTGTGTTTTGGATCGTTGTCCTGCTGCATAACCCAAGTGCGCTTGAACTTCATGCAAGCCCGTTTTCTTTGGTATGCGCTGTTGTTTTCCTTAGTATAAAGTAGTAATTTTTTAAATAGTAATAATTCAAAATCCCAAGCCATGTTTTCCTCTACGGTTGCTTTGTGTTCTCTTTTGTGCTTGTGTGCTTTGTATCTCTACAGTACTCAAAAAATGTATACAGTATTATATATTATATGGAAATGTAACTGAATTTACATTCATATTTATGTTACAAAATCCGTAAATTATACTGTTCTTAATTGTTCTTAATAGTTTAGAGTTAGAACGCATGAAAAATTATATATCGCCACGGAAAAAAGCCATTAAAAATTAGAGGAGGATATTTGTGGTTTCTGTGAAAGTTCCGGGGGTTTCCACGAAAAATTATTAGTTAAGTTCTAAGGAAAAATCCACCAACGAGTGAGGCCACGAACTCTAAACCGTTACTTCGCAGGGTCCGACTGCACACGCATTGCGTTTAAAAGTGGTATAATGTTCCAGTTCCTGTATGATCCTACAGATGGTGCTCTAGCATCTATGTATACAGCGCAGCATCGTGTGGTAGGAGCGAATTAAGCGTAAGTTTGTTCAGAATTGTAATAAAATCAGATTTTTTTTTATGTATATAAAAATTCAGATTCTATTACAGTTCTATAAGTGTCGAGATTATATATATATATATTTTACAATACTAAATCCTGATACTTATAGAATCGCAACACAAATCGAATCGCTATCGCGGTATCATGATAACATCATATCGGGTGATCCCTGGTGATCCCCGGCTCCGGTCTCCTCTTGATACCTTTGAGTCCTTCTGGCACATGAATCAACAGATCCTCCTCTCCCGGAGGCGAGTCCTCCTCGTAATCCTCCAGTCTCTGGTACTCCTGGTAGGTTTCGAAGTCAGCCATGGCTCTTCACATTCTTTCTCTCTCTCACGTTCAGTCGTTCATCACAGGTCCTTACGCAAGGAAAAGAAAAAAACAACCTGGACGATGGAATGAAAAGTGATTTACACAACAGCTCTGACCAACACCAGTCTGATCTCTGATCTCTGGAACTTTATTCTCAGAGGTTTAAAAATAACTTGGACATGAAGTCATATTCTCCAGCATCCTGTTTACCTTTTTTTTCTAAGAAACATGTTTCATCCTAAGCTAAAAAAATATACATGTTTAATAGATAAACTAATGCTATGTCAATGTCTATGCTTTGAACTTCATTATTATATTTATTATATATTTCTCCTGGAGATAAACACAGCTATCTGATATCAAACCAGCCCAAACTGTGACATTGCGAGAGACCGTATCCTAAACCCCCCACTCCACCACTTCGAAGTGCACTACACAGCCTGAAGGATAACGCCTAGGTAGCGCACCTATACAGGCAACAGGAGGGCGAATGAGACACCACCAACATCCCAGCGGCATGACACGATGATTTATTAAAGATGAAAATACGCATAAAAAACACATACTCGAGATAACGTTAAACATTTTCACTTTAGTTTAAAACCTTTACAGATATAAAAATGCAAATAAAAATCATCCTGTTTTAGGCTAACCGAGTATGCTAACAGCTAGCTGGGGAAATAACTCACAATACGGTTTACACAAACAGCTAACTCAGTCTGCACGCTTTATACTTTCTTGATGACTGTAATATTTAATTTGCCTAAATATAAAATTTTAAATAAATGATAATGTTAAATAAACTCAGGTCTCACCAGCAGGACCTCAGCGCTTTTGTGCCGTTGCGCTTTTCTCTCCTTAACAAAAACAGACATGTCAACAGACCTCTGTGTCGTCAAGGTGACGTCCAGATGACGTCACTTCCGTCATTTTTCTTTTATCATTATTTAAATGATAATAATAATTATCAAACAAATAATAATAATAATAATAATAATAATAATAATAATTTATGCTTGCTTACATGTTAAAGTAGAAAAATGTTTTTGTTTATGTTTGTTTGTTTGCTTGTTTATTTGTTTACTAAAAAGTTGGAGGAGTTGGGTTTTTTTAACCTTTTTTTTAAGTCAGTTACTACGGCAACATAGTCCATGACTAACCAGTTCACTGGCAGACTTACTTTAACTTACCATGAGTTTTTCTGAATCTTTAGCTTAAGCCTACAGAGAAAGAAAAAAAAATACATAGAAGGAAATAAAAAAGGATTAACTTTGCACTTTACAACTTTGAGGACAATACCACTGCTGCTGTCACACACACCATATCTGTTCCCTCTTATACACTTATAAATTGCACGTTCCAAATAATTTAATATATTGTATTCATATTATGCATTGTATATTATATATTGTATATTTTATATATTCTGATATTATACGTTCTTCTTTTCTTCTTCTTCTTTAGTTTAAAAAACCTGAAAGTATCAAGTCATCCTGGGTTTGCAAGATCTCACAAAAAACTAATTTAAACTAAATAAATAAAAATTATTTTACACATTTTTAAGAAGATTTTTTTTCCTCCTGTGGATTTTTGATGCTGATGAGGATTATAAGTGAAATAACAAAAAAAACTTATTGCAAAACTGTTATCAAGCCTTCAGGCTTTCAGTCTCCGTTGCCATGGTGACGTGTGTTGTCTGTGTTCCACTGATGAGGGCTTTCTCTCCCTTCGTACATTTGCTTTACTCTGGTTTAACTTCACTTAGAGTTCAGTGAACTAATTTATATCACCTTATTTATATCAGCCGAAGCTCAGAGTTCATCAGCCCACAGTTCAGATTTGTTAAGAGTGCTTTATGAAATAATGTACATTGTATAATATACACATTTTACACACTTCTGGCACTGGTGGCTTAGTGGTTCAATTCCCACCCAATTCCCAAACCCCAGCCCCTGGATGTAGTGCCGGTCCCACACCCGGATAAAAATGGGAGGATTGCATCAGAAAGACCAGCCGGACTAAAATCTGTGTAATTTTATTGCAACTGTAAATTTGTAAATTTGCAGATTTTAAACTTTACATTATTTCTTGGTGCAATTTTTCTCTTCTAATATTGGAGGAAGATCTTATCTGCTTATTTTATCTTATCCTTCCTTTTTAGGTGACAAACAGTCGTTTAAGCATTTCACTGCATATCATACTGTGTATAGTTGTGTGTGTGACAAATAAAATGTTTATTTCTTTATTTTTTGTAAAGTAAACAATAATAATAATAATGATAATAAATACATTTATGCATTATACATTGCAGAGCTATGAACCACCTGCGCGAGATCGATAAATGCCGCCTTCTGCGTTATGATTGGTTAAATGAATGAATCTAATCTATGATGGGTTAAAAATCTAGCACAACTTAATCTAGCGGGACTTAAATCATTGCTATTACCTGGTTTAGCACAATATTCATTAATTATTAAATCTCAGCATCAGTCTAAAGCTTATTTATGCATTATTCTTGTGTCTGTGTGATAGTTATGATGATGATGATGATGATGATGATGATGATGATTAACATAAAATTTGCAATACAATTTCTTTTTCTGATATGTATTTTTCTTGCCTGTCCTTTAGAGGCTCTGATTATTATCTAACCTCTAACTAGGTCTCTGTGTCCTGGACATTTTTTTTTTTTAAATATACAGTATACTCACATTGTGCATTCATTAATATTTATAACTCCAGTATGGAACAGTAGGAGGCTCGAGCCTTTCTACCTCCTGTTACCATGGTGACTTGTGTTATCTGTGTTCCACTGATGAGGGCTTTCTCTCTCTCCACGTGCCTGTGCTTTACTTTGCTATAACTTCACTTAAGGTTCAGTAAACTAATTGTTATTACTTGTTCTGAAACCAAAAACCTTGTGTTTGGCAGCTCCGTCTTATTCGACCCACAGTTTCTGAAATAATTCCTGTGATAATAAATAACACAAGAAGAAGAAGAAAAAGAAGAAGGAGAAGAAGACCGGGGAGATCCAAAATTAAAAAAAAAAATTTAGAAGAGATTAAAGATTCAGAAAATTCATAAGATACAGAATATTCATTAAAAAATAAATAAATAAATAAATAAAAAGTTTCAGAAAAA
>JAOTRS010000044.1:1231612-1243882 GCA_028565755.1 Dinotopterus cunningtoni
CCACACACACACACACACACACACACAACCCTGGAATGAAGACTTTACACTTCTGAATGTGTAACTGTTATGTGTTTTAAAGGTTAAAAACGTCATAGTTAAACCCAGAGTTTCTGTTATAAACGTTACTGACTAACTGGGTTGTTCAGCTCCAGGTTTTATTTACTTACACACACACACACACACACACACACAGAGTGAGAGAGACTGCAGGTATAGTTATAAAACAAACTCAGATGTTTGTAAAGTGTACAGGGTTTAATCTAATGCTAAAGTAACCCCCCCCCCACACACACACACACACACACACACACACACACACACACACAAACACACCGCAGTGCAGATGTTACAGATGTTACTTAGTGAACCTGTGTGTGCAGTAACGACGCGGTTTGGGACTCGACCTGAATCCTGTGACGCTAACAGGCTAAGCTGCTGCGGCCGCACAAAATTACACACTTACCGAAAAGTGCTCCGTCTTCCGCTTTACCCGCTGACGTCACTCCAAGTAACAAGTAAATAGAATATAAATAATGAATATCATTCCTCTACATCATGACTGCGCTCTCATAACACACACACTTCCTCTAACATAGGCTCGTGCGTGTCCATTCGACATAGCAGTCCGCGAACCGCGTGACGTCGTTCGGGCTGCTGATTGGCTGTTCCTCAGAGGACCGCAACCAATCAAAATGCATTAGCACCATTAGCTTCTTGTGCTGTGAGGTGGAAAATAAATGGAGCTTGAAGTTTAACACAAACGCCGCGTCTAACTTTATAATTATAGTTATTTAAAATACTCATCATACAAAATCTTTTAATACGACCTAAAATTAACGGACTGATACAGTTTCCTTTGGTTCAGCTTTATTTTGAACACATCCACAGGGACTCCATGTAAATAAATGGAACTAAAGCACTTTTTTATGTGGTTTATGTGGTAAAATGGTGAGAAGTTAAAATGTTAATATGTCGACTTGGAATTAGACAGTGAAAACAGACATCTGTAGTAGAAAAGAATGGGTTTTATTCAACATGGTACAAAAATAGCATTTCATAAATTTTTTCCACATTCCTAAAAAGTCAGACGAACCCTAATGTAAACACCAAAACACCAAGCTTCCATATTTTTTCTTTACTGCATCCGTTAAACATTATGATTGACTCACCCTGGTGTGTAATATACAAACATTACCCACACTGATGTTTAATTTTTCTACATAATTCTCCTTGCTTACTGTCAAGCTTTCGTTTACGGTTGAGCTGCAAGCCACAAATGCACCGCTGTCTTCACTTCTTCATCAGAAGTGTGCGGCGAAGCAAAGTTTTAATATAACCTTGTAGGGCTGCTTTCAAGGGACCAAACAGTTTGAAAAAGTCAGAAGGAGCGAGATCAGGACTATAGGGAGGATGCTTTAACACCTTAAAAAACAAAGTGTTGAGAGTGTGGGCAAAACTGTGCGGACGTGCATCATCATGCGAGATCACAACCAGATAGCGGTCCTCTGCGTTTAATCCGAAGCTTTAGCTCTTCGATAAGCGTCTCACTGTAACAAGCACTGTTGATTGTTGAACGTTTTTTCCTGATAATGTTTCAATTCTGGCCCTTAAGAATCACAAAATCAAAATCACATTGATGAATTTTACTGCACGCTGCTTTTCTTTCGTGCAAATTACAAGTGGGGCATCTATTTTTACTTGCACCGCAGTTACAAATGAACTGATGTAAACCGTTCACTCCTGCACAGCAGTGACTCGGGAGACAGTAGCCTTGAACGGAAAGCGCCGGTAAGACCATGCGGCCAACAGCAGAAGTTTTAATATAACCGGAGTGTGGATAATTTTTGACTTAGACTGGAATGTGTGCAAAACAAGACCACTGATCGCCTCATCGTCAGTGAAAGCCTTGACCATAGCCTTCTGATACTGCAGAAGATAATAATTTTTAAATCAGCCTCATAACCAGTCTCTAAAAGTGCTACTGTAAACATCTTTGCTACATTATATTTTTTGACGCAGAAGCTCTGGCCATAGGATAGTGTGCGTTTGTTTTCTTTTGTAAACTTTTCTGGCCGAAAGCTTCAGGATTTGGAAGGTTGGAGTCTGATTGAAGCTTGTTCCCCTTTTGCTGAGACACCATCTGAATTGTTGTTGTTCTTTCGGCTGCTTCTGTTAGGGGGCGTCACAGCAGATCATCCAATCAGTGTATTTGATTTGGCACAGATTAAACTGACTGTGAGTGTACAATTCACAGTAAAATTGAAGAATAATGACTTGGAAAAACATACACAATGTGGAGAATACACTACTGTGATAAGACAAGAAATATCAGATGGAAATGATATGTGTAGTATTCATTAAAAAAATTAGGTATACATGGTTTTATGGTTTTAACATCTTCAAAACTTGTGGGTAGTATTTGAGAAATATCCTCTGAGTGATGTCATACGTATCCCCACTCGGTTTGGAGGGGTACCTCTTCTGGTTGTAGACGAAGCCTTTCTCAATTTGGAACACAGCCTTGTTGAAATCGTCCTGCTTGAAAGGTTGGCCCTGGTCAACGCACTTCACGAGAGTGATGACAAACAACCTCCAGCGCTGCAAGTAGTAATCGATCATTAGCCCCGCCCACTCTTTGCTGGCATAGTCAAGGATGTTGCCGTCAGGTCCCCAGAGCGTGATTTGATTTCGGGCGTTTAGCTCGTACAACTCTGCCTCCTGTTCATCCATGCCCAGGGATCGTGCTTGTTCAAGCCACACCCCCAACAGGAAGTGTGAGTCACTGGAAAGAAGGCGGTCCAGTTCGGGTAAGAGGTCGTGGATGAGCACACCTCCAGCTGTCAGGAGTTCTGGAAGGTTTTCGGCCTAATTGTAAAGGGTAAAAACAAGTTTATTTGTTTGGTAAATCTAATGAAAATAATTAAGGCTGATTTTTTTTTCCTCATTATCATATACACCAATCAGACACAACATTAACAATGATTATCAATTATATATATAACTGGTGTCAGGATCATGGGAACCAAAGGCTCACCCGTGCCCGTCTGGTCCAATCCCACAGAAAAGCCAATGCAGCACAAAAAAAGCACCAAAGAAAGTTAATGTTGGCCACAATAGAAAGGCACTAGAACACTCAGTGCACCAGAGCCCACGCACTGCGCATAGGGCCAGCAGGCAAAGAGGGCCAAGGCTGACAAAATGGCCTGTAAATTCCTCAGATCCCAATTTTAATCAAGCTCCCAGAGGATGTGCATAGACTTCCAAACAAGTCTGATCTAAGGAGCCCTCACCCTGCAAACCATATCACCCAAAGGATCCACTGCCAACATCCTGGTGCCAGACACGACAGCATAACCTAGAGGTCTTGTAAAGTCATGCCCTGAGGAGCCTGAGCTGCCCAGATGGCACAAGGGGAACCTACACAATACTGGGCATAATGTTTTGCATTCAAATGTTATGGTTGTTTGGTGCATCTTGTCATTAATAAATAAATAAATATTAATTCCAAGCAAGTCATACATTAAAAAGTCAATACATCGATTTCTGTTTTACCTGGAAAGAATCTCGTATTTCTATGTAGAACTGTGTTGTGAGGAGCTGAACAGCCTGTCGCGTTACATCCACCAGATCATAACGGAACGTATTGACAGACCTCAGCGAAGGTGCCGCTTCCAACAGCAGCCTCCAGGCCTCATAGACGTCCCCAGGATTGTACCAAATATCCGTCTGCATCTTCAGGGACGGTCTGTGCACCAGAGGACTCCGGTTGTGGTTCTTGTACGCAGAAATGGTACAATTGTACACGCTCCCAAACAGCAGACGCCAGGCAAGTGCCAGGCTCTCATTAGTGTTGCCATAGCGGCGCCATGCGTACAGCGATGCCCACTCAGTCAAATTGACTGCTTCTTCATGCCACGCCAGCTCAGCCATCAGCTCATAGATGGCCGGGTTTTGCTCAATGCCCTCGGGTGCAATGCCTAAGCCCACAAGAGTGGAACCGGGGAACTTCTGAGCTTCAAAAGGACCAGAGTTAATACGCTGCACTGCGCCAAACAGGCCACTGTTGCCCCCAAAGTTGTGAAGCATGCACCAGATAAAGGGCTGGCCATAGAAGGACTGGGTGAAGTTAAAAACAGGCATGGACTCGGCAAAAAGGTCTAAGACGATCATACGCCCCTGAGGTACACCGTTGAGAAGTGCCTTGATTTGTGGAGGTTTCCAGAACTCTGGGTTGTTAACGAATAGCCAACCCTGCATCAGCCAAATGGCTTGTGGGTCCACTGTGAGAAAGGAAGAATGTATGAGTGGACTACCAAGAAATAATCGCATTGATCAAACATTATTGTATTTATTTGACAATTTCATTTAAGCAATCTAGATCAGGGGGTATGGACTGGAAATATAGCTTCATTTTAAAGGAATAAAGCTAAGAAGAGTCAAGACAAGAGGGTCAAAAGCTAAAGAGGAACTCTCTTGCGATACCAAACTTTTAAACAGTGCATAATTTAAGGATAATCCATGGGTCAGGTTATTTGTATTTTAAAGCTGGGATGAATTTCAAACAATGGAAATAAAAAATAAAAAAATGTACACAGAACTTGTCCACGCTAGCATGTAGGCCGTTGTCGTTCAGCTGACTTGCAAATAAATGCTTCCTTAATTTGCAAGTCATGAAAATTAAATCAAATAAAACAAGAAATACAGACATCTGGATGCCCGAGGTTACCTGAAGTCATAGAGTTGAATACTGCCCTACTAACTGAGGTTAGATAGGCTGGGTCAGAGGAGGGAGGATTCATCTCATTAAAGGTGTCTGTGTTGTAGATGTGGTCCGACCCGAACTCTTTAACCAGTTGCAACAGGAACAGAGAGCCGATGCGCTGGAACAGCGGGTCACGAGGTTCTAGCACGTACGCACAGGAATACGTGCAGTTAAAATGACTCCATGGCTTCAGCTTGGTTACGTTGGCTTCGGGAAACAAGCTGTGGAAGAAACAGGATTTGTAATATCTGTCCAAAAGTTTGCATTCCCTCTTTTTGGTTTAATGGGAGATAACTTTAACAATTTAAATTCTTTGATTCATATGCAAATAAAAAATCGTTACAAAGCAAAAAAAAAAAAAAGGTATCAGCAAAACAAATTATCAGGCACATTTCCCAAAAAAAGGAAACAAAATGTAAGTAAATATTACAACTGAAGGGTGATCGTACACATTCATATTGAACACACACAGAGTGTGAGAATGCGCACATTAAAAAGACAAATTGTACATTTTTCCTAATTCAAAATTTCCATTTTTTCCCCATTATTAATATTTTAAAATACCTAATTTGTCCATCTTGTCTTGATAACAGAAAAGAACTGCTAACCATAACTATAACAAATTAATTCTATGCTTCTATATTTTGTATTGCAGATTTTTGACCTTCCCTTACTCTCCTTCTCTCAACAAAGCTAATTTTTGACATCTTGTGGAGAGGAATCAGTTATGAATTACCGCATAATGCCATGAGGCACGATCCCTGAGAAAGCCGGCAGAACAGGAATCATTCCCAATGATCTCATCCGCTCCAAGATTTGAACCTGTGGGGAAGAAAGTTATCCGAACTTGAGCGACTTTTTTAACATAACATTTTTTAAATCCCTACATTTAGAACGTAGTTATGTTGTAGTGCAACGGGTTTTTGAATAAGTTCAAACATGTAAACAAACACACACGCACACCTGTAGAGAGAGCTGTTTGGTATGCCAGGACTGGGGCAGTGGGCCTCCCCACTGAAACAGATTCCCCATCCGATTCCAGGCTAGGAACGCTGGACCAGTGAAGAATTCATCGAGTTCTGTCTGATTTAGACCCAGAGACGTGTAAAGCTAATTCGGAGGAAGAGAAGTAACAGAAGTGAGACAGAGACATAGCAAGTTAATCTTTAAAATCTAAATATTTACTCATTTTAAGAGTTGGACTGGATGACTGGGCTACAATTTTTTTGAGTCCAAGTACAAACACAATTCAGACACAAATAATGAACTCCTAAATAGAAAATTGCAAAAATAAAAAAAAAAAAATCACACTTTCAAGATTTTATTCAATCAACTTTAGCTTTGACGTAGAGTTCATGTGTAAAAATGATTCCTCATGCTCTCTCATGTAAAACAGAAATAGGCTCAGTCTGGACTCATCAGGTCACATGATGCTCCCTAGAAAATTGAAGTCTGATGAGTCTCACTAACAAATGGTTTTCTTATGGACACACCATGTTCTGCTAATGTGTTGAAGGGTTCTTAACCCAGTTCCAGAAATTTCATATTTCCTTAGTTTTTTTCTTTGCTCAATGTGGCACAATAATTTGACCTTTATAAAATCACAACTTTTTTTTGTTTTGTAAACATTTAAATAAAACACAGTAGAAAAATCTTAGTGTTTTAGCCATGTTGCTACTGATGTCCTTAATGAAGTTACATTTATCGATGTCCTTATAGATTATTATTAGTAACAGTAATTATTTTATAATTATTAATGTTTTATTAGATAATTATTTTTGTGATTGTTGTCATTGTCATCAATTATGTAATATAAATATTTTCATCATTAGTGTTGTGTTCACTGTTGTTATTACGCCATTATCGTTACCACTAAAGGGTAATTTTCGTGAATGTTGCGGTTATCATTCTGTTACTATAGGTGATATTGTCCTTTTTCTTGGCACATTTTTGTTTTTGTAAGGCTGTTACTGTTATTGTTCTTTTTAGGGGTGTGCTCATATTAGTTGTCATTACTCCCATCACTAAAAGAGACACCTAACAATGTCAAAGCACAGAGACAGCTCTGGTTAAAGTGGTGGTAAATGACCTCCCACCAGGGTTGCGTCTCTTGATCAGGGTAGCGTCTCTTTGATTATGTTACTTGACATTACTGCAGCTTTTGACACCATTGATCAGACTATTCTCCTTCATAGATAAGAACATGCAGAAGGAACCATAGGAACTAAAATAAAGTTTGATGTTCCACAGGGTTCGGTTTTAGGCCCATTGCTATTTTCTCTCTCTATGCTTTTTCTGGGTAACATAATAAAGTTATACATAAACTACGAGGTGATGATGATGTAAGCATTAGATTACTTTCTGCCACAGCGCCTCCTGCCCAGTGAAAGCCAGGGGCAGATTGATGCCATTGAGTGCCATCCAGTCGATCTCTCGCTGCCATCGTGGCCAGTCCCACCACACGGTCGAGTAGCTCTGAGTGCACACGTTCTGATAGTACCGGAACCTGGCCAAGCAGAAATGAAATAATGAACAGAAAATTAGGTAGGGATGTTAACATCTACGAAACGTTTCATTGTTTAAGATGGGACTAGCGGACGTACACAGCGTTAACGGGAAAAGAGTTGGTGGAAATAGTTAAGTTACATTTAAAAATAATCTGATCAGCTTTAATGTAATCAGTGATATTATTATTTCAGGTTGAAGACCACGTACATATCTGTCTGTCTTTCTGTACGACAGAACTCTTTGTCTAACTTATTAATACAAAGAAATAATGTTTTTGTGAGGTTGAGCATCTTACATATAAATAATATTATTGTTATATTATTGTTGTATTATTATTATTATTGCAGCTCTCGAGTTCTGACCGATGTACAGACATAATAAAAGCATTCTTTTATTAATATATAAGATATGTGGCCTCGGTGGATGACGTCAGCTGTCGTTTAACCTCGGCACGACGAGATGAATGAATGTACAGTAGATGAATGGATGACGTCACCGCCCACCTGTGCTGCGTGCTGATTCGCAGGACGCCCGTGATGCGCGGTAACGGTCGGGGCACGCGCAGTTGATCTCCAGACCAGGACACGTGACAGCTGCAGTAGTACTTGAGGTAGTGATAGACGCCGGCGGCCGCCGCCACGCCGCTGCTCCCCACCACCACCACCACTTTATGGTCCCTCCCTGATCGCAGCTCGCACACGTCCAGACCGTCCGAGGACAGCGAGCCGTTGACGGAGACCACGAACTCTCGCGAGGTTTCCCCCAACAGCCTCCTCAGCAGCTCGAGCACCGCTCTGGTTTGCGTTTCATCGCTGGATTTCGCTCGCAAATGTGCTAAAGTCTCAAACTCTCGACTTCCCGAAACCAACCCGAGGAAGAACAAGACCACGAGAAGAGATTGAAATAAACAGACCTGTGCACGTGTCATTTTTCTTTATTCCACAAACGATAACGACACGGAATCCATGGAAACGCGAAACTTTTTTCCCCCTCTTTCTCCTATTTATTATCATCCCAAGAGAAACAGGAAGCAATTCACGTGCAATGCCGTGTCCAATCGGATACGTTCCTTCTGACCAATAGGAAAGCTCTAAAACCACACGGCCTTTAAAAGCGCGGCGGCGCTTTGATTTGGTCACATGATTCAGAAATGTGTGTTTGATCTTGAGATTATTTACACTGAACAATGGATTTAGACACCTTAAAGGAGCATTATTCAGCGTGTTTTATTTCAAATCACCTGAAAGACATGTAGAACATGATAAAAAATATGATTTTGTAAGCCATGGCTTTAGGAAATTGTACTTAGTTGCTGAGCATCTGTTTGTGGTTTGTGGTTTGGATGGATGTCCTGTCACACTCAAAAATGCTGGGTTGTTTCTGTAAACATATTTGTTGGGTTGCTTATGCTGGCTCAATATTCTGGGTTATTTCGGATACTTTAAGCACACTGTCGGGTTGCTCATGGTGGGTCAAATGAGACACATTTACAAATGAACACCTGGTTGGGTTATATTGATCATTATTATCTTTATTCTCTGTTTTCTCAAACGGCAGCCTGCGTAATGTTCGAAATATTACCGTTATTGTGTCACAAGCTGTAGTTTTAGGAGTTGTTTAGGCGAGAATCCATGTGTGAACAGCTCAAAACCTCCATCGGTTGTTGAAGATAGCGTCTATTTAAAACGTTTTCAGAGATCTGAGCTCCAGGCAATCCCCAGGCGCTCTGCACTCAGGTACCCCACCCAACGCAGCCTCATCTCGGAAGGAACTTCTGAAAACTACTGCTGGCTGTGATGTCTCTGCAGCGGTTAAAACTGCAACGGATTTATTTCATTTGGGGTATTTCTAACTAGCAATCTTTGTTATAATACAGTTATGGTGTGATATATTGCGGCCGTGTGACACATCCTGTACTCTCGAGTGTGCACTTTCAAGTCAAGTCTGTTCTTTGCCTTCTTGGAATTGAGAAATGGCATGACGAGCTTTCTGGATTCTTCACTTCTGAAGCGAGGTGCATGCTCAAAGCTGAAGGTATTTCATGATGAGTTAATTAGAATTTTTACCTAAATTTTAAATGTTGTAGTTGTGGTAGAAGCAAGCTCATTTCCATGTTCATTCTCTTTTCCACCATCACACTTTGATATGGGAGTGTGGGGAGTTCATGTTCTTATATCCTGTGCCGATAGTCGCAGTACTGTATGTTATGAGAAAAGTGTGTTTCGTTAGCACATATAAATAAAATCCTAAATTTACCAAATGTAATGTTTAAAATGTAATTTTAGGTAGCCGGGCTAAATCATACTGTGTTTAAAAAAAAGACATAAATAAAAGGTTGCATTTAAATTTGGCAATGGTGTTTACGTATTCCGATCATATAAAACATCATGTTTCTCTTCTTCTTTTGGCCGATACCGTTAGGGGTCAACACAGCTGATCATCCAATCCGGATATTTAATTTTGCACAGGCTTTACTCAGCATAATCCTAACCAAAATCTTTTAAAACTTTGCTAGTTTTTGTCTTTTTTATCAATATGGTTAATAGTAATAAACAAACAGACTTTCTATTAAACCTAAAGGTGTAAACAGCACATTAGAGAGGTGATAGTATGAAGGCTGCATAGAGTGACCAATTCCACTTGAAATGGTGATCTCACATACAGTAGGCTCTAAGACACGGTTTGAATCAGGTGTGAAAGATAATTGTATCGTAACATGGAAGAGGGCCGCTGCTTAGAACGAACAGCACAACAGAGGCATTGCTTGTCAACAGTCAAGACTGACAACTGCTTGGGGAAGGCTCAGAAAGTTTTTAAATTAAAAAATGACTCGCCATAACAAATTCGAAGAACATCTAAAGAATGAAGTTCCAGACGTTAAAGGACCTAAAGAAAATACAACTCTGCTCTGTCTTTTCTTGTAGAGTGCCGTTGTGTTAAGTGACCAGTCCAGTTTGTTGTCAAGATGAACTCCCAGATATTTGTATTCTGAGACCATGTCCACTGTGTCCCCCTGGACAGATATAGGAGTCAAAGGGGTCTTACTTCTCCTGAAGTCTACCACCAGCTCCTTTGTCTTCCTGATAGAGTTTTTATTTTTTTTTCTTTAATAATGGTGATGAATGCTAGTTGGAGAGTCCATCTGCACATTTTTTGCCTCTCTCGACTGTAGAATCACCTCTCCTGGGTGCCATGACAACATGGAGCTCTTTATTATTAACTTGCATTGTTTCCTCTAATAGAAGCCTTTATAATATTATATTTCGGCAAGAGTTGGCTTCGTGTAAAGGTTGACTCGCTTGTATTCTTCTTCTTTGTGGTTTTTTGTTGGTGTTCTATCACCATCATGCCAGCATTTGATACCAGCAGCAAAATTTTATAGTTACACCAGTCCGCTCAAGTTTCTCAGTATCTCCTGCCTTATAGTTTTAAATGGTGGTAGCGCAGCAAAAAATATAGTTCAGTTTTATCAAAGTTAACATTTCCTGTCATCCTTGTAGCACTTTATGACGTTTTTAACATCATGAGAATATAATGCCTACCCCTTTAACACTGGCTTTAGCACTTTCTCACACATGGATTTAACATTATCCATCAACCTGCTAGTCAACGGTTAAATTAACCATGCAAATATACAATAAAACACAATTAAAAATCTACTTAATACTAAACATGAACCCACAAGTCTCAGGGAGTACCAGCATGGATTTTTGAGCGGGGCTCAAAATATACATAAATATACAGAAAAGCGGATCGCAAACAGCCACCTGCTGTTTTAGATTGTGTAGATACACAACCATATTCGGGTATAGAACACATTACTAATGTGGAGGATGAGGACTAATAAACTTCCTCTAGATATCTGCACAGATGAGTCTCCAAATCTTCAAATGACGACTTAAGACCTATTTATTCTTTCAATACCACAACCACCTAAAAAAAGGAAACTTGTGTTTACAACGGTGTTTGACTGGTACACATGGTACTTAGTTAGTATCCTAGTAGCCCAGTGTGAAGATCGATCCAATGACGGAAACTTCAAAGCACTTTTGTAAGTTGCTCTGCATAAGAGCGTCTGTCACATGCTTAAATGTAAAGGTAAAAGATAACTCCAGAGGGAGTGGGGAGGGACAATTATATATGGGAAAGGTACAAAGTGCTCCCAAAAAAGTCTGAAATCAGCTTAACATGAATTTTGTTTGCAGATATCTAAACGCTGTTTATGCACTTCCGTGAGTCGTTTCGGCACCAGGTCAGACCAGCTGCGTTTCCTGAATTATATATTTTCTCCTCTCAGGGTTTCTTCCTGTTGCCATCTCAGGAAGTTTTTCCTTGCCACCATCGCCCTTGGCTTCCTCATCAGGGACAATCTAAACATTTTGAATTATATATTTCATATTAATTTCCATAATTTTCTCTTGATTCTGTAAAGTTGCTTTGCGACAATGACCATTGTTAAAAGCGCTATATAAATAAAATTTAATTGAATTTTGCTGACCACTAACTAGCCAAACAGGGTCTCTGACGTAGACAGACAGACAGACAGACAGACAGACAGATAGACAGATAGATAGATAGATAGATAGATAGATGAATCTATCTGGCTAAATATCTGGCTGAATTTGCTCCTCTGGTCAGTGAGCACACTGAATAGCAGGTGAGAAGGATTGTTCAGAATTGATTGTATTTTGGACAGAATCCGCCTCTTTGCCACAACCTAAACAGAGTCAAGCTTCATGCCTAGCACAGATCAGGCCCTTTTAATAACCTTGTCCAGTATAATTTTGTCAGGCCCTTTCATATTGCAGCCCCAACAAACCACAGCATTAAAAAATAACTCGCCATAACGGATTCGAAGAACATCTAAAGAATGAAGTTCCAGACGTTAAAGAACCTGAGTCTTTGAAAGAAAATACAACTCTGCTGTGTCTTTTCTTGTAGAGTGCCATTGTATTAAGTGACCAGTCCAGTTTGTTGTCAAGATGAACTCCAAGTAT
>JAOTRS010000044.1:1285001-1296921 GCA_028565755.1 Dinotopterus cunningtoni
CTCAGTGTAAACAAACACCTGCACCAATAGATATTAATTAGAAAACTGAACTGAATATTTTTTACTGGGATTAGTTCATATTTTCACTTTGCCTGAAATAACAGCGCAAAAATTTTATAATCTACTTTAAAATAAGTGAATTTTAATGTGTTAGACAGAGATTTCTGCCGTACAGACAGACTGACAGACAGACATGTACGTGGGCTTCAACCTGGAATAATAATATCACTGATTACATTAAAGCTCATCAGATTATTTTTAGATTTAACCTTTTAACTATTTCTACAAACTCTTTCCCCATCAATGCATACGTATGCAAGTGTGAAATGTTTCCTTACACAAATTTTGATATCATATCAATGATATTTTGGGTAATAACAACACTTTTTATTGCCAGTCTTGGAGTTCTTGTGTCCCTGGATACCATAGGAACGACACAATGTGGATACATAAACACAGTTGAACACTCTTTTTATTTCTTCTTGCTTTCTAATAACTGATCATTCACTTCATTCACACTTTCACAAGCTCCTTTTATTTATTCTGCACTAATGCCCTTTGACCTTTTTATCCCCTTGCTCTGAGTAGAAACAGAAGCGTGGAGGTCGGCGGGTCAACGCTAAACATTAGCGCACGGGATGGGAAAGGTAACGGAATTCATGTTGAACAAGGCTGGATCCTGTTTCCCATCACTTTAGGGTTGGCTTACAAAATGATGACACAAGCGAGCCTAGAGTGTTCGGCGTCTTCTGTCTCCGACTCATGTCTCTCGTTTGTTTCAAAATTATATATTGCTAAACATGCAAACGTGTATTAGCATCGGACCAGTGATGGGTTTATGGCCTTTGGCTCATCTGAGTATTCTACAATAGAAATAAAATAAAAAACAGGATACTACATGTCCTGGGAAGAGCAATAGAGTTTAAAAAGTGGGCGGTCCTGCAACAGGTTGTAATTCAACCTTGGACACACACAAACACTAGGGGGCGCAAAATACTCATTAGCTCATTAGATTATGTTTCTTAGATGCTTAGTATCGGGCCTTGAGCATCGGGCACAGTGCCAAATAGGTCAGGACTGCCTTCAGATCAGTATATACACAAAGGAAAGTGTGTGTGTGTGTGTGTGTGTGTGTGTGTGTGCACGCATGTGTGTTTCCGGTGTCTAGGTTAAGTACTCATTTTCTACAGTGTATGTGTGTGTGTGTGTGTGTGTGTGTGTGTGTGTGGGTGTGCACACATGCACAGAGCTAAAGGGACGATCAAGCACAACCAAGTTACACTGTCTATGTGGTGTGTGTTGCAGAAATATAGATGAGCGCACGTGTGTATTCCTAACATCTGGATCCGGTGTAATTTCCTTTATAATTGAATCCGGCCTTGTTTCATTTCTAAAATAATTTAATTTGCTTGGACCAAAAAAAAAAAAAAAAAAAAAAAAACACTGAGAAATCCAGAGTGAACAGAAGCAGCTCTGAGGAAATGACACTTTACCACATGTGAGTGTCCTCACACTGTTATAATGGACAGCAGTGTCAACCGTGTGTACCAGGATCGTTACACATGCTCATGGTCACTTACAATGCCTTGCAAAAGTATTCATACCCCCATTTTGTCACTTTGCAACCTCAAACACAAATGTATTTTATTGGGACTTTATGTGATAGACCAACACAAAGTGGCATATAGTTGTGAAAAAAGGAAACTGATAGTTGTTTATTTATTTATTTATTTATTTATTTTTACAAATAAATATCTGAAAAGTGTGGCATGCCTTTGTATTCGGCCCCCTTTACTCTGAAACATCTAACTAAAATCCAGACAAACCAACTACCAAGTCACCTAATTAGTAAATAGTCCACCTGTGTGTAATTTAATCTCAGTGTAAGTACAGCTTTTTTGTGAAGCCCTCAGATGTTGGTTAGAGAACACTAGTAAAGAGTATTAAACTTTCTGTTGGTCTATCACATAAAATTCCAATAAAATACATTTATGTTTGTGGTTGTTACGTGACAATGTGGAAAAGGGGGATAAATACTTTTGCAAGGCACAGTAACACTTCATTACACTTTGCACACTTAAAGAGTTCACTCTCGCAAACCGCTAAGAATTTACGATCTGAAAAAAAAAAAAAAAAAACTACCTGCCTTATGACGTTTCCTTTAATAAATACAACAAACTAGCAATCTAGCTAGATATCCAGAATCCTGTCAGAGAGCTAGCTTGTTTTATGGCACTATTAGCTATTTTGTTATTGTACTATTCCCCTTTATTGCAGCTCAGCTACAGTAGCTAATTTTACAGCTTACCAACTGTTTACACACTGCTTATTTTAGCTATAAAAGAGGCGGGCAGTGAAACGAAACAAAACTATAAATCAATGAACAGTTAGATAAAATAACATTACTAATGCTAATTAGTATGCTAATTGAAGTGTGTGTGAGATGTGTTGAGCACAAGTGTAAAAGGCAGCAACTTTAGGCTTAAACAGCTAGGCAGAAGCAAGCTAGTAAGTTAACTAACGCTCCTTTAACCTGAGATGTTTCTTAAATTAGCTGCAAAAAACCCCACTGAGGAATCCTGTGAGCAGAATTGTTTCTCTCCTCATTTTGACCTTAATCTGTGGCCATCTGTCGCCAGCTTAATTCCACCGATTAGCTTGTTAATACTTGTGACGGTTAATACATAGCCGCCATGTCCATGTCTCCCTCAATAATTCTAAAGTTTATATGCTGAGGAAAATTATAAGGTTGTTTAAATTATCAATATATACGTACAGCATGAGACTAACAACTATCCTGGATATACTGATTTCAGTTTAAAAATACCTATATAGCATGAGAGAGAGAGAGAGAGAGAGAGAATTAACTCATTTGCCTGAGTAAACCTGAGTTAGGTCTATCCAAGCTGTTGGGACACACACAGGTAAGAAATTATCTTTATTAATAATATTCCGAAGTACTAAACAAATGCATTCACAATTTAATGACTTACACACTAATACACATTATACTATATATATATATATATATATATATATATATATGAGTTTTATACGATATGTAAAGAATGCGACCTGACCGGACATGCCATCCTAGAACACAAGTAGGTTATTTTGCTAATCATAACCAGTTCCTGATGTGTTTTTTTTCCTCTTATTCCTCAGAAATTTGCTGATAATTTGCTGTTATTTTCTCCTGTATAATTAATTGTTTCGTCGTTATAATTAATAATGTGTAACTCTGAGTTCTTCTTATCACTGGCCAATCAGAATGAAGAATTCTCTGGCGTTAATCTTGATATTGCAGTCGTCTTAGTCTCGACGTCCTTGTCTTTAAATGTGTCGTAGTGTGTACATGTCTTATCACTGTGTATACACTAGTGCTGTCTGTTTAATGTCACCCTTATGGAGCGACTGGTGTGTGGACAGGATGTTTAGATAGATGTTCAACTGTGTGTGTGAGAGTGAGTTTATAAGCGTTGGACGGTATTTTATGAGACCTCATGTTTCGTTTTTTTTTTTTTTGCAGGAGGGTGTTAGAGCCATGCTCTGAAGGATTACTCTCTCACACACACACTGATCTGTCTATAAATGTTAAAAAGCTTCACACTCAAGGCCACTTGGCAGAAGAGGGAAATCATACAGACAGATTAATGACTTTAAAAGACAGCAGTGCAAGTTTATTCCTAATGAATATATTAAATATGACATGATATTAAATTAAGCAATTATACATGTTTTTTTATTTTGTTAGTGTATTTTAGTGTGGTCATTTGTCTGCTGTTTGTGTTTGAATCATTTTAATAATAAAGCTAGAGAATAATAAAGAGAGAGAGAGAGAGAGTTGAGGAGGAAAGTAAACCAAAATTGAAACCAACATAACGCAGAAGACACACTACACTGGAAATGAGACGTGATCTATTTCATCCTCTAAGAAGGACGTGGTTGAACGGATGGCCGATACCTCTTTTTCTGTGCATGCTAATTGTCTGTGAGGGAGTTTCAGGCTCAGAGGACGAGCTCGGTACTCAGCCACGCTTCATCTGTACCCCCATACCCCCTGATGCCCCCTGCGTCCCCTCAGATAGCACTGACCACCACAACGGCCATCATACCGGCCATTATGGCAAGTATCACAGCAGGCAACATAGTGGCCATTACAACAGCCATCATGGTGACCCCTGGTGGGATGTGTCAGATGAGGCCACGCCCACCATCTTGCACCTGCGCGAGAGCTTAGTGCAGCAAAAAGAAACGATTCTGGACCAGAGGGAGACAATCCGCGAGCTCACATCCAAGCTGGCACTCTGCCAGGGGTTCGGGCATGGCCTGGGGGAACATGAGCATGGACACACCCAGTTCAGGCATTACCACGGCAACGAAGAGCACACGGGTGATGAGATAATGGGTCTGTCACACCCAAGTTCCCCGGAGCAGATGAGCCACATGCTGGCGACATTAAAGGAGAGACTGGAAAACCTGCAGGTGAGAGAAAGACAGATAAAAGTGGCACTTTCCACATGGCATATCAGTTTTCAAAACAGTCTGCTTGACTTGGCCATATCTCCACATCACTAGTACTTAGACTTAGTACCCTGTCTGAGTCCTTTCAGTCCGGTTTCTTACCATTCTTGTTTGAGTGCTTAAAACAGAAAACAATTTGTAGCCTACATCTCCACAACCCCTGCTTTTACAAAGGGATTCCTCAGGTATCGGTTCTATACTGGATGCCCTTCCTGACACAACCCTCATTATTTTATCCTGGGGTCATATAAACTGCGACTGGCACTAGTGGTCTACACAGTTCATACAACCCCTTAGCCACTGGGGTTGCTTCCCTGAATGGAAATCAAACCTGAGCCACTTCCACAGTCCCTGGTTTTACAAAGGGATTCCTCAGGGATGGGTTCTAGGCTGACACAACCCTCCCTTTTCTATTCAGGGGAACAAATAAATTGTGACTGGCACTAGTGTTGCACAAGCTTGTACAACCTCTCAGCCACTGGGGTTGCTTCCCTGACAGGGAATCAAACCTGAATCCAGAAGTGGATGTAGAAATAACCCTTGAGGAATCCCTTTTTTAAACTGTTTTTTTTATGTGTAAAAGAGCATTCCCTAAAATTTTTATTACGATCAATCCTTGGTATTTATATGTAACATCACCACATGGGGTAGAAAACACGCCATAACCCTGACCCACAACCAAGGTGTGTTAATACTCTTCGTGTGTTATCAGACACAGAACACGTCCACCACATACTCTGCCTCCTTAAAAGAGTTGCTGCAGAGGAAGATCTCCGCCCTCGAACAGCAGCTGCTGCATCACACAGCATCCATCACCGACGGCAACCCTCACTACAGTGATGACGAGGATGATGAAATTCACCATGACGGCCATTATGACGATGAACACCATGATGGGCAACATGATGGGAACAACAATCACCATGATGACAGTCGCCACGACAGCAGCCAGCCGAGGACCTTGCACCGCTCCCAGGTTCGCAGGACGACGCTTGACGGGTTGGACAAAGTGCTGAAGCAGCTCACACATGGTGCATGATCTTACATATGTGAACACACAGATCATTTCAGAAAGCATGATTTGGTATAAATCCTGACTGATTCTTTATTCATTATAATTGGTACTGTTTACAGGAACAAGGAAGAGAAGTAAATCTTCCAGAAGTTTTCAGATTGGCTTCCCCATGCGCACAAACTACATGTATGGGAGAGTGAAGCGAACTGTGACGCGTGAGATCTACGCCATGACGCTGTGTATGTGGCTGAAGGGCGGAGCCTCAGGCATTGGGACACCGTTTTCCTACTCTGTCCCCGGGCAAGCGAATGAACTGGTGCTGATCCAGTGGGGGAACAAGCCAATGGAGCTACTCATCAAAGACATGGTAAGGGCAGACGAAATAAAGAAAGAAAAGTCAGCGACAGAATTAGGTTGAATTTCATGAAATGCTGGTCTCTGATTGGTTGGAAACAGAAAACAATCCACAAGAGGGCGCTAATGGTTGACTTTTCACAGGGACAAAACCACAATTGATACCTTAAACTAATTTATCTGTGTTCCTGTGTAGGCAGTGATATTACCTCTCTCTCTGCATGATGGGAAATGGCACCATGTGTGTGTGACATGGTTGGCACGGGATGGGGTATGGGAGGTTTATCAGGACGGAACAAAGCGAGGATCAGGGGATAATCTTAATGCCTGGCAACCCATTAAACCTGGAGGAGTGTTTATTTTGGGACAAGAGCAGGTGACACACTCGCACTCATCCATACATGCACACACACACTTAATTTAAACCACCTAATCTCATTAATAGCCCTTCACATGTGTGTGTGTGTGCGTGTTAGGACTCACTAGGAGGACGTTTCGATGCCACCCAGGCATTTGTTGGTGAAATCTCAGACCTACAACTCTGGTCTCACACACTCACACGCCAGGACATCTACAGTCTCGCGTCCTGCCGAGGTCACATGACTGGTGATATCATAAGCTGGGCGGAGTCAGTCGTGGAGCTGCACGGTGGGGTCACCAAGTACCCATTCGATCCCTGCCACTAAGGTTGCCATCACACCACCCTGTTACTGATTAGGTGGATTAGTTAGGAAATTTTTGTTACTTTTGTTACATCCTTATAGCTTTGAATGCTTTCCTAAGGCTCTGTCTCAGATCAGAATATATGCACTATGTACCTGACTCAGTGATTTGAGACACGGCCTAAAGAATTCATTATGAAAACGCAGCCTTTTCCCCAAAGTAGGCGTGACTCGAGATTTGCTTTGGCAGAAAGTGAACTGAAAAATACAGCAACACCAAAGAAGCTAGCATTAGCAATTATTAGAGAATTAGCATTATGCTGGAAATGGAGTTGTATGCTTAGTAGGTTAAATAGACTGACATAGGTTGCTGAGTCTCAAATAGCTAGCTAATAAATATCAACATTAATAAACCAGACATCTAGTGCACTAAGGTACGTAGTGCAATCAAATGGTGCACTAGAGTTTTAGAAGCCGTAATTTATACTTTAGTCGATGTGGTATTATTTTCCAACAGAATTCTTTTGTTCTTTCAGACATTAATATATTATGCAGTAGCCAGAAAGAATCCAAGTCACACTCAATGTAGAGCACTCTTTTTTTATACGTTTGTATAGTAATACTCTTTAGGGTGTAGTAACCATTTTTAAATGATGCATTCAATCCCCTCTTGTGATATCTAGTGCACTAATTAGTGACCAAGTGAAAAACATATTTAGCATTTTTTTCTTTCAAGGATCTATACTATTCTTTTAATAATGTAATGTGTAACTGGACTGTTTTAATAAAAAAGAAGCGTAAGTGACATTTTCTCGCTCGTCATTTATAAGTGTGTATGATTACACATGCAAAGAAATAAAGCAGACAATATTGTGTTCAAAATGTTCTCTGTATTGTCAAAAGTAAGCAGCAGGGGGCGATACTTTATCCGGACAGAGTAAAGAAAGTAAGAAAGACAGAGCCGAGATTGTGAGGTCGTCTTGAACTTTATTGTCTGGCACTGGTACATATGTGTAACCTTGTGTTGTATCTTTGCTACATTAAGAGACTATTTCCTGTTTATTATATTGTTCAGTCAAAAACAGTGCAATCTAATCCCAATCGGAATGAAGTGCACTACGAAGGACGCACAAGCCATAACAATGTAACACTCCATATGCAGGGCACTTTGATACAGAACAGCCTGCTCCTTTAATACAGAGTCTATCTAACTTCAGACATGGCTACGCTATATTAAGACGTTTTATAATAAAATAAAGCAGCACTTGTTCATATTAACAGGGAAATAATAATAATAATAATTATTATTAAAAAAAGAATCAAGCAAGGAACACTGCTACATTTCATTCTCATTAATTAGTAGCTTAAACCACAAGGCTAATTACTGCAGAGAAATATTAGCGTTCCATGTTTATTACTTTTTACGTAAATGAACGGCGAGAATTGATTGATTAATTTATTTATTTTATGTTAAAGTAATTCATATGCAAATGTTGAGGTCAAGAACACTAAATACTAACACTAAATTAAAACACATACGTCTGAAAACTATGGAGCGCTAATAATACTCTCTCGGTAAAAACAAAGCCGAGGCGATCGTATCTGATTCGGCAGGCACACATGCATCTCCAGTCCATGACGATGAAATTTTATTTGGATAATAATAATAATAAAAATTAAATTAAAATAAAAACATTAAAAAAAGAAATGAAACAATAAATTAATACGTCCACGAGCATAAGGAAAAAAATACTAAACATATTTACAAAACAGTAATGACAAAGTGGAATACATTAAGCTGCCATAAAACTCCTTCAAAGCCCACAATCAGAGTGAACTAGCCGTGTCAATAAACATGCCCACTAATGTGCTTATGAGGTGTATGGGGTCCATTTCCCGTCTGAAGAAATTGTATGGAAATGCAACTTTGAAATAAAAAAATAAAAAAATTATGCCTTTGAACGAAGTTTTATTACTATGATAAGTTTGTAGTTATAACTTAACATTTTGCTTAAATTTCATGTTTGTAATTAATGTTTCATTGATATTTTATGTTCGTCGTTTACATTACATTGATGTTTTGTGTTGGTAGTGTATGTTTCGTTACTAGTTTATAAAGTAGATTATTTTTCATTGATATTGTATTTTTGTACTTTACATTTAATTGACCTAAGTTTGTAGTTTACGTTTTGTTAACATTTTACATTTAGAGTTTACATTACATGTCTTGGTAGCGTACGTTTCATTACATGTTTTGGTTGGGTACATTTCCTTGACATTTTAGATTTGTAGTTTATGTTTCCTTGACATTTTAGGTTTGTAGTTTAGGTTTTGTTGATATTTTAGGTTAGTAGTTTACATTTTGTTGGCATTTTATATTTGTGGTTTATGTTTCAGTTATATTTTATTTTCGTAGTTTACATTACACTGTTTCTAATTCTGATGTTTTGCGTTGGTAGTGTGCCTCGTGACTGTTTTATGTTCATAGTTTACGTTTCATACTTGACATTTTATTGACATTAGTTTCATTGTTTACATTTCATTAATATGCTATGCTAGTAGTTTACAGTTCATGAATATTTTATGTTCATAGTTTATGGTTGATTAATATTTTATGCTTATAGTTTAGATTACAATTATATTTTGTGTTGGAAGTGAATGTTTTGTTACTATTTTGCATTTGTAGTTCACTTTTCATTACTAGTTTATCTTCAGTGCAACTGTAGTTTAGTTTTAATGTTTCGTTTGTTATATTGATTATTTATGTTCATAGTTTATGGTCAATTGCGATTTTCTGTTTTGTTTATAGCGGTTCATTACTGTTATGTGTCTGTAAGTAGTCATGTGCAACTTTTATCTCAACGCCGTCTCCATAACTCAAAATGTTACATAAAGTAATGCTTGAGCTCTCGTAATAAGTGACTTGTAATCATAAATGACGGAACCTGGATTTGCATGGGGAAAAAATCTTACTTGTATTTCCATATGATTCTACATGACAGAAAAATAACTCCATAGAGGTATGTTTTTAAAATTTCTACGCATTAAATCTGCATCTAGATTTATTTGGCATGTCTTTGTATTTGTGATCAGGGTGTAGCCCCAGTGCTACTTTTAGACCCTTATTTTCCCGTATATTGGAATAAATGGACCTATTCAAAAAGCTGTGCTAACACTGTCACACCCCGCCAGCACCGACTTCCTGTTGTTTAACAGTAAGAGAGGTCATCAGCATTCTTCTGGATCCCTGTGGGGTGATTATTAGGCAGCTACAGCTTTTGATGAAAATAAAACAAAAGCCTTTTATAGGCACGATTTTAGCAAACCAAAAGCGACCTGCGTGATAAAGGGACACTAAATCTACTCACAGCTAACTCACTGCATAATGTGTGCGTCTGAAACGGCATGAATAACAACAACGAGCTTTCTGTCTGAAGAAGCTAACGAGCATGACTAGCGCCTGTACTATTGTAGGGATGAGTCAGCTGTATTCCAAACGACTCCCTTGTGGGAATTCGGTTGCTATGTGAGCTGTTATTTATTTTATGCGATGTAGTGTAGGGAATGCTTTTTGGCTGGGATTATAGTGCACGGCGTAGGGTTCGTGAACTATTACTTCATACCCTAAAAATGTAGTGCACTAGAAGGAGTTAATTAAAACCCTGTGCAGAGAGGAGTGAACCTTTATCTCCTGTCTCGGCACTACACAGGAAGAAGGACGCACTTAATATTACTGGGAATTTCTCAATATTCTAACGGACATATGGGGAATTACTTAGCGTGTAGAAGTCATTTCGAGACTTGGCAAAGAGCCAGGAGTTAATATAAAGCTTCATTGACTTTTGCCTGGAAGCTAGTCCTTTGTGTGTCTTTAAAGGAAAGTAAATAAAGAAATACAGATCTAATGTGATAGCGATGATGATGATTATTGTCATATCCATGTGACTGATAAAGTAACTTCTACAGAGGTGTGTTTCAGTAACGGAGTGTTTCACAGTATTTAATTAAAGAGAGAGGAAGACCAGCAGACAGCAGTAGTAAGCACTAGTAGTGTGTAGGGACTGTAGCAGGTACTAGGCAAAGTGATAGTAGTGTGTATTGAAAGTAGTGTCCAGCACTAGTAGTGTGTATGGACAGTAGTCAATGTTTGAAGTCAGTAGTTGTGTATCAGGAAGATGGTACGATAATGAAGAGAATAATCTAAAAGTCATCTTTACACAAAAGTATACAATTACAGTGCTGTGTATGGACGCTACGGACTATTAAGACTTCCTGTTAATAACACTTCTGGAGTACCTTGTTTCTTTTTCCCGCAAACGGGCCTAGCCTGAGTGGGGTAACTTCGTGAACACTCCGCTGGAGGGCGCGAACAAAGGAGTGAATGAAACACTGAAGCTCACGTCGGCCCCGTCCTCCAATAAACAGTCCTTAGAGGAGGGATAAATAATGATGTGGAGGTGATGGAGGAATGAACAAAGAATAAAGGGAAGGCGAAGAGGAGAAGAAGAAAGGTCCTAAGCCTGCTCTTCTTTCTTCTTTAAGGAGATGCGTTTCTTCCTTGCAGCCAGCATCTCGTAGAAAGGGTCCACGCTCACCGCCGATCTGAGACAGGGGCAGAGACAGAGAGGTATCAGTTAGTCAACTTTATACCACAAAGTACACAATTCTTATTTTTTCAGCTATTCGCAAACCTAACAAAGCTGCAGGCCAATTTGAAATGTGAAGATTTTTTGCCGGCCCACTCAAACTTTTAATTACACCTCTGATAAACACATGAGACTAAGACATATGAGGAATATCATTTTAAAATCCATGGCTTTGTATTTATTATTAGTTCTTGTTACTTTTAAATGTGAACGCTTAATCAGAAATATTTTGTAATTAAATTATGTATTAAAAACTTTTAAATTATTCATTATAAATGACTTCTCACTGCCCACATGCAGCTCAAACAACGTGTCCTATTACGGAGGTAAAAGTCCCCTCAGAAATCCTTTTAGATTGGCTCAAGTTAGTAACTGATTAGCAAGAAAAAAGGAAAGATTATTTTTTTTTTGTGGATAGGATTTAAAATTCCTGTCAGAAATTATGTCAGGTTAGCTTATATTAGCTAGTAAATTAGCGTAAGCAAAAAAGAAATCTGAATATTTTTTAAATTAGAAAAATCATCTCACATCATGGGAACTTGCCTAATGCTAGCTATTTTACATAGGTTATGAATATTTTGTGAAAATCCTGTCAGATTAGCTAGTTAGCTAAAACTAGCAGTAAAGATTTAGGGAACATTATATTGAACTGTTCCCTCTCAGAAATCCTGTCAGGACAATAAATGTTAGCTGTCTGGTTTGGCACAGCAGTAAAGTTA
>JAOTRS010000044.1:1301000-1315544 GCA_028565755.1 Dinotopterus cunningtoni
ACACACACACACACACACACACACACACATATATATACACACACATATATATACACACACATATATATACACACACATATATATACACACACACAGTCTCTGCAGCCTGCAGAAAGTGTTTACCTGAGAGCCTGAACCAGGTTGAGATCCGTAAACTCGTGAAGATCGACGAACGCCTGCAGCACCCGAATGTTGAACTCATCTCTGAGAGAGAGAGAGAGAGAGAGAGAGACAGAGACAGACAGAGAATGAAAAAGCAAGACAAAGAAACAGACAAAGAAAATGTCAGACAGGGAAGAGACAGAAAGATAGACACACAGACACAGAGCGAGAGAGACAGATAGAGAGAGAGAGAGAGAGAGAGAGAGAGAGAGAGACAGTCAGAAAAAAAGAAAAAAAAAGAATAGCAGGGTAGGCAGATAGAGGGAAAGAAAAAGAAAGAGTGAGACAAAGAGAAAGACAGACAGACAAATTGAGGCAGACAGACAGAGAAGCAGAGCAAGAAGAGCAAAAGAGAGATGGAGAGAGAGTAACAGAGCAGAAAAAGTGAAAAAACAGAGAGAAAGAGAGAGAGACAGGCAGATTGATAAAGAAGGATGGAGAGAGACAGACAGACATAACAAGAGACAGACAGACACAGAAGAAGAGAGACAGTCCGATGTTAGACAGGCAGAGCTTGTAGTGTGTGTGTGTGTGTGTGTGTGTGTATTGGGATGTACCTCTCTCCCAGGTAGTCTCCGATGGCCGTTTTGTTAAGCCCCTCCCCTTTATAGAGGAACTGTGCGATATCCTCCGGGGTGTGATGCAGCAGCTCGTTCTCCACCAGGAACGCAATACCCTGAGAGCATGACAACAAGTTTCACGCACACACAAACACACACACACACACACACACACACACACACACACATTCATTTATTTATTTATTTTTTACTTGCAAGTTGAGCCTCTCTCAGTTGAACCGGACGTTCCCTAAAACATACGCAACAATCTGTAACGTCTCTTAGCAACCATGAAAAAACCCTCGTCACCTTTTTGGGGTCCATGTTGAACTTCTTCCTCCCCATCGCCACATGCCGGCTCTTCTGGAGCGTTTTGCTGCGGACAGACAAACATTATTTTTTTTGGGTTACTCTTTCGGTTACTTCACTGGCGTAAAACCAACGCCGCGCCCTCTGACCTGCCCTCGGTGCTGTTCTCCAGCCCTTCCACCTCCATCATGGCCTCCCGCAGCTCCTCCCGCAGCCTCTGGATCTCCAGCAGGAGCGCTCCTTTCCTCCGACGGATCTCCTCCAGCTCCGCTCGCTCCTCAGGACTCAGATCAGCCGGGACTGATGGGGGAAACGAATAATACAAGGGGGGAGTCAAAAATTATTAGATTATATTAAAACTGCTGTTGGCAGCACCGCCTTATCTGCGCTTTATGTTCAAGGCTACTGTCTTCCCAGTCAGGTGTGAACATGTTACATCAGTTCATTCGTAACTGCAGTGCGAGCAAAAATGGATGCTGCACGAATGAAGCGCAGCGTGCAGTGATTCTTTTTGTTTGATGGTGTACCTGGTACCGAAATGACTCCAGGAAGAGAATAAGCACAAGCGTTTGTATATCTGCACGGGACACGGATTCATCGCTACGAGACCGAGAGTAAACGGCAGAGTACAGAACGGAAACATCCTTAATCACCAACCAAGAAAAAGTTCAAAAGTCAACCATCAGCTGAAAAATTCATCAACGTTTACAGTTTTCTGGGATTCTTAAGGGCCAGTATTGAAACGTTATTAAAAAAAAGGTTCAACAATCAACAGTGCTCGTTACAGTTAGTCGCTTAAAAGAGCTGAAGCTTCTGATTAAACGCAGAGGACCGCTAACCAGGAGCGTCTTGATCTCATGCGATGGTGCACGTCCACAGACTTTTGCCCGCACTTTCGACTTCAAAGCGGTCCTACGAGGGCGAATATACACTTCTGATGAAGAAGTGAAGACAGCGGTGCATTTGTGGCTCGCAGACAAGCCTAAAACAAAAGCTTGTTGACAGACGGGCAAAGTGTTTCAATTATGAAATTATACAGCCAGGGTGCGGATCATTTCTCACTCGTACAGGGAAAAAAACGCTTTCTGCTTGCACGCTTGCAAGCCACGTCTTGCCAAAAAATATCACCCGAGGGTCTTTTCACATCCCGTTAAAAAAAAAAAGAAAAAAAAAAAGAAAAGAAAAGTGTGCATCTGTCATTACTGTAATTACTGATCATGACTAGGACATTTAAATATAATGGCCTTCAGGCACGTGTTTCACGTATACAGAGGAAGACACACAGCAGTGTGGCATTTCTTCACGTTTTACACATATAGCACATTTATAACATATTTATAACACATATTTTAATGACGTCATGGTGATTTTTTTTTTAAATAACGGGTATTTCTTTTAAGATTGAGAGCTAATGCATCTTACTGTCAGTAAACACTTGTTTTACTTTAAAAAATTTTTAAAAAATAGTAAATTCCCTCTAAATGTCATGATGATTGTGGTAAATGTAAGCATTTTAATAATAATAATACCATAAATGACAGGAATGGATGTCAAGCACAAAGCGCGAGACACAAACACATCTGTGACGTGTTGCTAGCTTGTTAGCAAATGTATAAAATGTACAGAAAAAACGCCCGATACGGTGAACCATGACCGAATCTGGCACAATAATAAATCTAACTAAAAACATTAAACTGTTTATATGTGGGTGTGGGAGCGTAAGAGAGGTAAAAACAAAATGTATTGATTAGCCAACGTCGGTAGACTAATTTCCCATCCGTATTCAGCAATCCCCGCCCTATTAAAGATAATTGGCTCGTAGAGACAAAATCGCGTGTTCTATTGGTGGACAACCGGTGAGCCCAAACTCCTCACCAATCACAGCGCGAGTTTTGGGAAATACGGTGGAAATTCAAAAAAGCGCATGCTAACGTTTTAGCTCGCTCAGCTACGTTAAACAATAACGTTACAAGACACCGTACAAGCATACACATTTTTTCTCTTGTTTAGGCTGACTTACTATAGTCCAGGTCGTCCATTTTCGGGGCTTTGCTCTTAGGCATAAATGTATCAGAGCCGACTGTCATTCACTCGCTGAAAAAAGACGGATATATAAAATATACCCTCTTAAATTAAAAGGAAATAAATAAATAAACAACAAGGCGGGGTAAAAGGAAGCCAGGGAGGTTTCTAGACAACGGAGGAGTCTAAGTGATACCGGATATTGCGTCAGTGGGGGTGGAAATAAATATATAAAACGTACTTTGCTGTTGGCCATCTTGGTAAGGGCACGAAGTTCACGACGCCATTTTGTTATATATATATATATATATATATATATATATATACACACACACATACACACATAGGTAGGACTGTTGACTATCAAATATTTGTAAAACCAAAATTGAGTGAACTTTTCTAATTAAAAATGTAATTTTATTTCAAATCAAAAGTCATGTTAAAGACTCGTGTGGATGAATTGTAATATGGAGACTGTTCTTTATTTGTAACTTTTGTATAAATGTCATTAAAATGTTTTGTAAATGATCTCTCATGATTAAACTATTTAGCGATTAAAGCTAACTCATCAGGTGGTGATTTTCTGTAACAGCGTACAGAATAATTAAAGAAATATATACAATTTTGCTGTATTTTACTGTGTTAAGAGGATGTCGTGTTATTTATATACCGGATTCTTCCACAATATTCAACATAACTCTAAAGGCACGAAAAATAAAATTTCCCCCTAAAATGATACCAGTTAGTTCATGTTGTTACTTAAGTTTTCTATAAAAGCGTGCCCTCAAGCGATCCCATGAGATCCCAGTCTAAGTTTATCCTTCTATTGTAGGTTGTTGTTTTTGGACTCAGATCCTGTGGACCAAAGAAACTTCTTAGCAGAGCTGATAGCGAGGGGGGAAAGGCGTAGAGAAGCGGAGATAATAGACACAGGACCAGAGTTTATCGTGTGTGCTTGTGGCAGATTACCAAACAGCAACTCCACCACCCTAGAGCTACTGTATAACGTGCAACGTGTCATATATTGAAGTTACATTTGAAAAATCAGTGTTATTGAATAGTGATTTCTGATTGTGTTCCACTGGCTCCTCAGTGCACGTTGCCATGAGATGGTAGACAGAGGACAGGAAGTGAGGCCGAGACATGGGCTTCCGTATTTACAACTCCATAAAGAGTCTGATAACTTTGCTCCAACTCTCCTACAGGAAGTCTGCTGAATCACTGCCATGTTTATGTCACTTCCTCCTGGCCGATAATTACCCCACATTCCTACAAAAGACCAAAAACTTCCACCACTTTTTGTTGTTTTGGTGCCGGACAAAAGCACAGCATTCCTGAGTCAACACTGTGAGGTGTAAAAATAGAAGAGTGGAGATTTGGCTCTTGTGGGCTGCCGTAGTTTAAGCATGTTGACATTCACACCTCGTCTTTATTGCTACAGTAGATCTCATGTTTGCTTCATATTCAACTATCAGCTATATACAACATTACTTTTAAGTTTTCGTATGCTACGACAAATGGCTAACCTACAATAAGTTAGCATGGATACAGACATCTAGATATTAACAAAACAAAATATATATATAAACCAAGCGCCACACATTTCGTAGTTAAATTTATTCCTTGAAATAAACAAGACATTTTTATACAGAACTATGAACTGTACATTATATATATTTTTTTATTTAACATTTACTATTAGTGATCATTACAATTTTATTACAAGCATCTATTAACAAGACATCATAACTGGCATCAGGAAACCAAGCAGCAGTTCGATTTCTACTCAAGTGTCTTAAGCTGCTCTAAAGCAATGGTCCAACAAATGAAATAAAACACAGCCCAACGCTAAGCCCAGGATTCCATGAGTCCACATTTTAGCACTTGGAACAAAAACAAAACCAAACCCTGAAATATACACCATGCCTCCTCATTCCAAATGCAATCAATCAAGACAAGTTTGTGTCTTTAGTTCAACACTGGAGCTACAAGGGAAAATGTAGCTATTACAAATTGGACGTTATGCAGGTAAATCTTACCAGAGGTCGAAAATTTTTGTTCAGAAAAAAAGAGGGGGGGGGGGGGGATATTAAATTATGTAGCTTGTAAATATTTTTTGAAACAACTAGCCAGCTATGAACGAGATAACTAGTCTTAGCTATGCTGGCCTCGAAGCTCCAGCGTCGAACCTAAACTTCATACACCAGAAAGGGCTGAATTATGAAATCCGTGACAATGCGACAACTGTATACGTTTTATTTTCATTTGATGACAATTAATATTTCAATGTAATCAATTTTTCTATATTCTTGCTCAGAATATCATTTTATTTTGTCAAAAAAAGAAAAAATATAAAGACATTATGACAGATTTTTCTTGCCGGTGTTTTGTTTGGGGGGAGGGGGGATTTGTTTACTGTTTTTTGTTTAAATATGTATTTTTAAATATTTTATCCTTTAAGAATAAAATCACATTTTATTTTCTCATCAAACATTTTCTTAACAAAGCATCAACCTTCAATCAAACTGCATCAATAAAACCAATAAATTAAACAAGTGGCTAAATGTTTTTTTCAATTAGCAAAAAGTTTTCTGATGGATTTCAGATTGGATAAAAAAAAAGGAAAAAATTTAGCAATTGTGCAACTTGCATTACCTCACATGAACATCAGCATTGCATGCTTTTGCTTAAACAATCAGGCAAATGTACTAATAAAAGATATTTTTTAATATCAGAATAAACGCCATTAAATGGCTGCATCCTATAGACCTAAAACGATCAACTAGACATGTGCTGATTATCGAAGCTTACAATATTACCATGAAGTAGAATTTTAAAATAGCTAAAAGCAACTTTTTTATGCCTTTTTTTGGGGGGCGGGGTGTAGTTCTGGTAAGGACACTTTTAAACTCATCCAAAACAATGGCCTTTAGAAGGCTGCTGTCATTATGATGGGTATCAAATTATTTGCACTCAATAGCGCCATATTTATTTTATAAAGGTTAAATAATTCAGTGTGGAACATGAGAGCCAAGTGTCCTTCCTAACATGATTTGTATTATACAACATAGCCTGAAATATCGTATGACTGATTATGGGCACATGCCTAATAGTGAGCTACTCTCACCTAAGACCCCAGACTACGCTCGAACATAGGCTACCTAAGACGTCATTTAGTATGCACATTTATCTATGGTCCTCGTTGATGCTTATTACAAAACATCTTAGATGGATCCTAACCTAAAGAGGTCTTGGACTTTAGAGTACAAGTTGATCTATTTCCGCCCTTGCAAATGTCAGCGGCGTTAAGATGTGTGGCCCAAATGGGTGGTGGTAGTCTCCTTGCATTAATGGTTACCCATCCCTGAATTGGGTGTGGACGTATTGACTGAGCTTAAGAGGGCCAACTGGTTTTGTAAGGTAAAAGGTGTAGTGTATGAGGACGGGCTCAGTTAGGTTAGGTTAGGGCTTGGCCCAAAATGTGGCAGCAAGAAGAAGAAAGGCATAGGGAAAAGACAAAGGAAGGAAAAGGAAGCAGGAGCTGTGGCATGGTTAAAAAAAAAGAAAAGAAAAAAAAAAGAAAAAGGACGAGTCACTTGGTAAATTAGTGGGATGCAGCCAGAAAGTGGGTGGCGAGGAAAGATGGGGTAAAACCACAGGATGAGACTTAAAAGACACAAAAGGTTTTGTTAATCAAACAGTGACGGAAGCAAAGCTTGGCTGACTGGTGCGTGACCCTAAATTTGAGAGGATAGGAACAGACGGGAATAACAGTTAAGAAGGCCATGCAAGATCAGAAAAGATGATAAGAGGAGAGGAATTTAACTGGATGGAGAAGATCATCTATAAGAAATGTCAGGAATAAAGAAAGTGGGTGGTGCTTAAAGAGGTGACAAATCCTGGAAGATTGGGAAATCTGGGAAATTGATTACAGAGGAGGCAGAACTTGGGGAAAGTGAGCAAAAGGCTAACTTGGCCAAACGGTGATGTGGCCATCATTAAACATTTACCCGGAATAAAGGAAATAATCAAAAGAAAACGAGAGGAAATATGGGGGTGTAAAAAGGCCAGTTTTTTTCTTTTGCAAAGTTGGCAGACTGGTACGTCTTGATAGCTAGGCCATCTCCATCTCTTTGTGTGTAATATGGCAGGAAAACTTCATCATCTACTTCAACAGGAAAAAACTGGAACCTGAAGTGCTCGAGCACACTTGTAAAGAAATTTCCATATCACCTAGATTTACTGGTAGTTACTATTTCCACATGTATCTTAGTGTCCAGTTGTCCTCTCTTTATTAAACGCCCTGGTGATCCACTAGTCCCTTTTAAACAATTTCCATTAAAAGCTATTGCTTTTGTTGATGCTGCTGGCTATATTCAAGTTTTTGTCTCCCTCTCTCTCTTGCATTCTCTTTCTCTCAAAGGTGGACGGCATACTCATTATGCAATGCAAAGAAAGTGTAAAATAACCCGCCCACGTTTCAGGTCAGAATCTAGTGATCTTCACTCCTGAGTCTCCCGCAATGATGCGAGCCATGGACGGATGAATCTGAAAGAAAAGAGTGGAAAAGATTAAAAACAAATGGAAACACCACAAAAATAGTTATTTTGAAATCCATTGGGTTTGGGGTACATCCAAAAATGCATGATTTAACATAATAGGATCAAAATAGCACCCCGGCAACTGGATGTCCAATTTTGTCGCACTAGAGTGCGGGTTGGGAGGCAACCTCAGGCAGTGGCTGAAATAGAAAGTTCCATAGTAGCTGATCTGTTTTGATGTAATGCACTATTTAGCAGGACGAGGTTTAGGACACAGCCCAGGACTGTGTGTTACAGCTGTACTATCTATATAAATAAAAGAAAGGTTTTGTCTATACATTGGTCTGAACGCACTCTTTCAATGATATCTTTACATTTCATACTGTACATTGGAGGACCAGAAACCAGTCTGTATGTTTGTATGTCTGTCCAGCCGAATTTGTCACAGCATGACACAAAACTGTCTGGACAGAGTTTAATGAAACTTTGCCAATCCTTCGGTCTGAAGTTAAATCTGCACCATAAATTAAACCTAAATATTGAGTATAAGCGTATCCAGCTCTTTTTGTTTTGGGGCAAATATAGAGCTTTTTCCCCTGGAGGTGGGTGTGGCCATATGCGTCACTTAACAGAAACAATCAGCGCGATAATTTACAGTATATAGACACAGCATGGCTTAATCGAAAAATTTTTTTTTTAATAGACTATGAATTCTAAACTTCAGAGATGTATGTTTATTCTTCCTGCGGGAAGTTTAAAATCGTGGTGCTAAGAATAAGCAGTAATGTGAAGCGATGAGATAAAACAGGGGTCATTAGAGCAAACATATCCGCAGAGTTATGTGCCAGATCTAATAATCTACTTGCTGATGATGCAAGAAGTACAACTTAGGGTGATCATGGTGTAAGATACTCAACCTTACAAAATGTTCTTTTCTTTGTATTAGTAAGTTAGACAGTGAGTTCTGCCGTACAGAAAGACAGACAGACATGTACGTGGGCTTTAACCTGAACTAATATCACTGATTACATTAAAGCTGATCAGATTATTTGAAGCTTTAACCTTTTAACTATTTCGAAAAACTCTTTAACCGTCAACAACAGGAACTAGTGCTAGTTGATAATAAGGCATCATGGGGAATACAAAATATTGCCAAACGTATTTGGACACCTGATCATCACACCTACACATGCTTGCCAAACAGCCCATTCCAACGCCGGTCCCCACTTTGCTGCTATAACAGCCTCCACTCCTCTGAGAACGCGTTCGTAGGTGTTCAAATAATTTTGGCAATATATCATATTATTCTAACGTTTGGAACGAATAATCATGATAATGACACAGTGATCAGTCGTTCCCGTACCTGTGCCTGCAGGGGTCCATAGGGCACAAGCTCTCCATCCACAGTCAGCGTCCCTCGTGACGACAGGGGCTGCAGCCGAAAGGCTCGGGCGGAAACATGGCTCACGTAGGGTGACGTTAGAGAAAGATGGGTGCCTCTTTCCATCGCCAAGAACAGGCGGAGAAGCGTCGCCCGCGAGATCCCAGCCCTCACAAAAGTCAGATGAATGAGTCCATCGTCGAATTTTGCATGCGGCGCTGCAAACAAATCAGCACCCAGATGCGACTGGTAGATAGCAAGTACTAAAACAAAGTCGCCCTCGATAGTCACCCAATCCCTAGTGGGCAACGGCTGGTCAAGGGGGGGCAAGAGGTCATCTTGAGGAGGTGGATCCACAGGGGAGGTAATCTGGGGGCGTGGCTTAAGAAGTCTACCAGGGTGGGTCAGATCAAAGGAGAACGAGGATGAGGAGCCGGAAATATTTGGGCCTATATTAGTTGGCGATGAAGGAGGGGATGGGGACAGGGATATAGAATGTGGGGGGAATTTGGGTGGTAGGGAGTTCGAATTGGACTGGTGAAGAAGGGAAAGAGGGCGGGGCTTAGAAGCGTTTGGTTTCTGGTTCTTGTTCTGGTCCGCTGAGTTTTTGGGTTTAGAGAGGGAAAACCGAGTACGACGGAAGGGTGAGGAAATGGTGAGGGATCGCTCTCGTCCAGGGTCCGCTGGAAACGCACCACCATGGAAAAAATTCCTGTTCAGGTCCTCGTCTTCTCTTTCATTTGCCGGGGTTTCTACTTGTTCAGAATCTGCTCCGATCGGCCGACTAAAGAAGGCGGTAGCAATCTGACTGGGTGGGGCGGAGTTTTTACGAACCGCTTTTTGTCGGTCTGGGTCTGAATACGCCTCTTCTTCATCCTCCTCTCTTCCTTCATCTGCGCTATATTCTTGTTTTAAATCCTTCGCACCATCTACGCCATTCCGTCTCTCGTCCTCTCCTTTTTCATTTGTGGAATTGTCCTCATTCCCCTCAGACTCCTGTCTTTCGCTTGACTCCTTACTAAACCCGGATGTGCCTTCCATCTTCTCGTCTGCCTCTTTTCCTTCATCTACATCATATTCCTCTTCTGTCATATTTCTTGTGCTGTCGTCTTCTTCCTCCTCCTCGTTAGTGTCCAGTCTTCCATTCGACGCGGCACTGGACCCAGATGTTCCCTCCATCTTCTCCTCCGCCTCCATCTCTCTTTCTCTGTCCTCAGCAAGGCTGCTCGCCCTCACCACTCCTCTCCCTCTCCCACGACCTCTCCCTCTCGCTCTTCTCCTCTCCCTCTCCTTGTTTCTCTCCTCCCTCTCCCTTTCTCTATCCCCCTTTTGGAGGCTCCTCTGTTCGCTGAGGCCCATATCAGAGCAGGTGCGATGGATCGGCATTCTGCAGTATCCTTCTAGTCCTTCGGTGATGCTGCGGGAAAGGGGTCGATGTGGAGTCTGCGAGGGCACTTCCGGGGTAAAACTTGCCCCTCCAGGGGGCAAATAAGACAAGCGGCCCTTATAGGAGCGCAGAGAGGCTAAACGCACCAGTGTTCCCAGTGTGAATCGAGCAGAACCGAGCCCTCTGTAGCGCTCACTCTCGATGTCCACGTCTGAAACAAAGCCCCAGGCTACAGACAGGAAAGAGAAAAGTCTTTTGGGTGGCGAGGGTCGTCCATTCTGATTGGATGACGCGGATGAAGGAGACGGACTAGTCGTCACGGACACCAGGTCCATGGGTTGGACTCCGCCCCGGCAGAGCAGGAAGCAGCAGTTGATGAGGAGGGGCTCGCGAAGGCACATGTCAAATCTGAGAGAAAGAAAGGCAAATAGAAAGTGTAGTCGAGGCCAGGTGACTTAAAGGTACTCAACAAGTTAACATAAGAGTGAGAAAATGTGTTCCAGCTAAAATACCACTTAAATCATCCCTAAAATTCCTTTTGTTCATTAATTTTTTAAACACACTGCTTCAAGGAGCTCCAGACACTCCACGTCCCTTTGTGGTAATGCATTTGTCTGGCCAATCAGAATACAGTCAAACACTCACTCACTCATAGTCTATACCGGTTTATCCTGTATACAGGGTGGTGGGGGGCCAGAAGCCTATACCAGGAGACTCAGGTCACGAGGCAGGGTACACCAAGGTGCCAATCCATTACAGGGCACACACACACTCACTCACTCATTCGCCTACTACGGGCAATTTAAGAACACCAATTAGCGTAATCTGCATGTCTTTGGACTGTGGGTGGAAACTGGAGTACTTGGAGGAAACTCATCAAGCACAAGCAGAAACATGCAAACACAGAGACAGGAATCAAACCCGGACCCTGGAGGTGCAAGACAACACCTCCCACTAAGCTAACCACTAACCCACCACGCTGCCTCCCCCAAACACATTTGGGAAGAAAAATAGAAAAAGGAAAAAAGATGGTGATGTTTTTCTCACACAATTTTGTTCTCTGTATACATACAAAAGTTACAAATAATATCAGGTGCGTTAGTGAGCTGATATCAAATGGAAAGTGGCAGCAAATAATGTGACTTCGTTAAGAGTTTTTCCAGGTACAGTGGGGCTGGGTCGAGACACCAGAAGGGTAAGGTTACTGCAGGTAGAGCTACGGTTACGGATAGATGAGGTGATACAGTTAGAGGTAAGATCAGCTGAATTTTCAGAGATGAAGGTAAGGAGAGGTAGAGTACCACTGGTAAAGGTAAGGACGGGTGAGTTAGGAGCGGTAAAGAAAAAGGCCAGGTTCGTGTTTTACCCTGCATAGTGGTTAACGGAGCCCGCGAGGGCATTGCCGGAGCCACACGGTAAAATTCCCACTGGAGTTTTAATTGCTTCTTCCCAGTCTGGCCTGTCCATGAGGCCATTAATCACCTGTACAGAGCGGAAAACAAACACGAACCAGTGATGTCACGGGTTTCAGGTAATAACCATTAACAAGTATAGATATGCTAAGCTTTTGAATGAATCCCGTTCGTTTTTCATAAGTGAGCAGGACCTCGTGTAGAAGTCCGTCTCCAGAGGCGATGACGATGCCGTCCCACTCGTGGAGAGAGATCTCGCTGATCAGCTCGCGGGCGTGATTCTGCCGCTCTAACAGGCAACACAGCATAAATACCCAGTTAAGCGGAAAATTGTTATAGAGAAAAAAAACGAAGTAAAACATTATTATTAAAATGATAAAAATAATAGACGATTATAAATACGCATATTTCTTTAAATCAATTACACAAGAAGAGTTGTAGAATAATTTAAATATAAACACATACACACACACGGATGTACCTGTCTGTATGAGGTTGTAGCTGATGTTAGCTTCACTGATCATTGGTAAAATGTGTGTTTGACACCACTGCATCGCTAAACCCCGCCCGCTGTACGGATTGACCAATAGCAGCAGGCGACGTCGGCGCGGCAACAAACTTTTGCTGAATTCTAGAAAAAGGTGAGCATGTTTTATAAAGCATAGTAATGAAGCATATGGAATGTCTGATTAAACACACACACACACACGTACACACACCTGTGTAGACGCTGATATCGATCCCTCTCAGCAGGCACTGCACGGCTGTGTTCCATTTCTCCGCCTCCGCTCTCGTCTCAGCCAGGTAAGCGCGCATTTGCCTGCGTTTAGCCACGCCCCTGCGCCTCCGTCCCATTGGGTACCAATAAAGCACAAAGAGCGGCGGGGCAGGAGCCCGGGGGCAGTTACACCCTGATAGTTCAGAGAGAGGCAGCAAGAGTTGGGCTTCCTTTCCCGGTCGGGGGCAAACCCTCTGCACGTGGATATGCGTAGGGGTCAGAGTGAGGGCGTAAGTGCTCGACGAAGGGCTGGAGGGTAACGAAACACCGCCTGCAGGGCTGCTAGGGCCACTGTCGGCACCGCTGCTCCCGCCCGAGCTCCCCGCCGATCCCCCGCCCGTGCTCCAGTCTGTGAACTGGCCATGCAGCAAAGCATCCTGGGTGGTGAACGGGCTCGGGGAAGGACTGCGAGGACTCGGAGAGCGCATTTCTGACAGCCGTCACTTCTCAGGCGAATGTGCAACGTGGAGCCGCGCAATCCATCTCGGGGACGCTTTGGAAATGTTTTTGCTTCTCCTTTCAGAAGCGCAGTCTCTAATGAACGTAATGTTTTTTTTTCTTTTCAGGACTTCATGCATACGATGGCTCAGTTTGTTGACGGATTAGACAGCAAAGAGTTTCTTAAATATTGCGTTTCACAAGCTTGTCCTGCGAATCCACTCAAGAGATTCAGCAGGTTTATAAACCTCAGAAGGAAGATCCTAAAGGAAGTGCGATTCAAACGTTAACTAACCTTCGTAGCTAACGTTTCGAGGTATGGCTAAAGTAAACGTTTTTTTTTTTCGTTTGTTTGTTTTTCTTTTGTTAAAGCGTTTGTGTCACATCAGCAGACGAAACAATTTTTAAATCCCTAATTGCTACGATTTTTTAAAAAACTGAACCTGCTGTCACTGGAGTCGGGAGCAGCGGATGTAGTGAATAAAATGTGAGTCGTTACAAATCTTGGATGAGTCACGTAAACACATTCCTCATGCTTGTTTTTGGTAGCAATCCCAGACAGCACTTTTTTTTTCTTTTATCTAGATTAAAAACTTGACATCAGCAGGTAAACTGATCCCTGATTGCATTTACTTATACTTATTGCCTGAAGCAAAAATACTGATATTTGTTCAAAGAGAAATAAAAAGAAATTAATAAGAAAAAGAAGGCGCTGTTTTCCAGTCCTCGACTAATCAGTGTATGAGAAGGAAAAAAGACATACATAAAAGCGCTGATTAACGGTGTAGTAAACGCTAATAAATAAGTTTCTGTAAGTGTTTTACATTTTTAAAATAAATCATAATTCTGCGTTATGCATGTGTTTTAAAAAATTTAAATAATGCTGATTTAAAAAAAGGCTTGTTAGTGTTGAACTAGAGTGCTGATTGATATCGTGAGGTACGGAGGTGTGCAAAGTAAACGATACTGAGATTAAAGGCAATGAAAACGAAAACGAGGAGTCCTGGTAAAACTTCCTTGTCTTATCTGACGACGATGTCACTTCCTGTTTTGCAGCGGAGATCCAGTGTCACGTCGGGAGCTACAGGCGCGAACACACGATGTACGATGTACATCTTCACGTTAAGGCGTAAAACATGACCGGAGCAGTGCAGAGCCAGAGGGTGGATCAGGGGTAGTGATGTCACCGCGTTACATCATCAGGCTTCTAATTTGTGTGACGTCGGAGAATTTCCTGCAAACACACACAAACATACAGAGCAACGTCAGTATACAGTACACAGTAGAGATGGGGGAGAAAATCATTTCAGATATCCATCTTGATTCTTTTGTGTCTGATGATTCACGTATCGCCACACTGACTCCAAAATCAACAGTTTTAAAAAACATTTTTGAACTATTTTTATGTTTATAAGAGAGATGAACCGGTCGTTCGGCCAGTGACCAGATCCGTCTGGTTTACAGTTTAATCGGCCTCAGATACAGTGGCTTGCAAAAGTATTCGGCCCCCTTGAACTTTTCCACATTTTGTCACATTACAGCCACAAACATGAA
>JAOTRS010000044.1:1342695-1354600 GCA_028565755.1 Dinotopterus cunningtoni
TTTTGTGTGTATGTGTGTGTGTTTCCGATTTCTTTGCTCTTAAACGTAAATGATGTAATGTGCCAAACACGCTTCAAAATAACATTTACGAATAGACACGCTAAAGTGACAAATCAGTACACACTAACATCTAGGTAAGTAAGTAGCTAAATAATTTTTTTTAAAAATATTGCGAAGCTCATGGGGGCGGAATAAATCTGGCTTTTGATGCAGGTAGCACCTGATTAAAATAATGCATAACATCTGAGACAAAGTAAATGTGCAATTTTTTTTGTGTTTTTCTTTTTCTTGGGGGGGGGGGGGGTAAATGCTAACTAAACAAACAATCAAAAAAAAAAACAAATAAATAAATAAATAAATAAATAAATAGCAATTCACAATTAAAGACACTGTATAAAACAGAAATTAGACAGTTGGTAGCAGTATTTTTTTTCTTGCGTGCAATCTAAGAATAAAGGTGAAATAAATCCTAAAATGAGTTTGTACACTGTTGTAATGTCACTATTCATTTGTACAAAGACTAAAAGAGCACTGCACTGGTAGATACGGAGGCTTCGAGTTCGCCTCGACTGCAACAAGAACAGGTTTACACTTACTGTTAGGCGTGTGCCGATAATCAGGGCTGCAGTACGTATCGTGATGTTTAACGCTTAACGCTGTTATTCGCATCCGTGTGAATTTATCAACTGTTATTTTTGTCGAACCTTACCTCTCAACACCGCGATAATATTGTAACCTATAACCTCAGCACACACCTAACATTTCTACTGAAGCTCACAGACAGACAGGTACTGGTCGAAGAAAGTGCTTCCCCTTCTGAATACAGAATACAAATGTACTTTAAGAAGCCATGAAAATAGAGCAGTTAAGCTGGTACAACCGTAACGAGACTCCTATTGCATAGCCGTGAACTCCGTTTCAGTTTTCCTGAAATATTTTTATTTAGTTTTTTTTTTTTTTTTTTTCCTCCAGCCTCAAAAAAAAACAGGAGTCTGAGTTTAAAAAAATAACCTCTGGGTGACGAGCGTCACTCAAGAGCGCTACATATTTCCTTAGGGTGTGCGTGTGTGTGTGCGCGCGTGCGCATCGAAGCGTGTCAGACTAAATGAGGGTCATCAGCGGGGCTGACAGTGAAGCGCGATGATGCTGATGTCACTGATGAGCTCGGTGCTGATTTCGACTTTGCGTGCTCTTTGTTCTTGCTGGCTTTGTGTCCGCTCGCTCCTCCTGGAAAAAAACAAAAACAAAATCATTTTAAAGATATTTTTAGATCATTAAACGTACATTAAACAACCGAGGAAGTAAGAATGGTGCTCTAAAAACGATGCTCTAAAATCGTACCAATGTCCCCTTTTTTAATGTAGGATATAATTAGTAATTGTATGAAAAGCAAACCTTTCGTTTTTTTTCTTCGTCCGCTTTCATCAGTGTGTTGTAGATAGTGTGCTATAGTGAAATGCAATCATGATTACAAACTTTTCAATTTACTAATATACTAACCGTGTCCATCAAAGTGGGCGGGCTTTCCAAGAGGAGATGGACTCGTAGGGGTGGAGCCGGAACTCAGCTCATTGGTTGGCGTTTCCTGCAAAATAAAAACATTATAATATGATTTACTGACCAATCCGGATCCTCGCACGCTGCCAGCCATTTAGGTGTTCTTTCATCGGATTACCTGATCAAACAGATAGACAGTGACATCATCGAAAAAGGAGACGTTCCTCCCGTGGTCGCGGTTCTCTTTGTCGACGGGTTCCTTCGGCGATTTCAGCAAGCTCCGCAGCCCCACGCGCTTGTGAACGTCGGTCTCCGTGACGACAATGACCTTCCTAGAGGAATCGTCCTCGTGCTCTTCGTCTTCCTCGTCCTCCTCAGGGTCGCTTCCTGTTGAGAAGGCCCTTCTCCGGCTGAGTCTGTTTTCCCCTGCTTCCCAGAATCCTTTGGAACCAGGAGAAAGGGGAAGCGAGAGAGGCAGTGGGGGGAGAGAGAGGGAGAGGCGGGCCAGTTTAGCTGGAAAAAAGGATGATGATGACGATGATGATAATGGTGATGGTGTGATGGAAAAAAAGAGAAGATGTGTGAGTGTAAAATAGACGCAAGTGCTGAAGTGGAATACCAGTTTGAAATGATGGACAGAACTGAAGTAAGGACCGGTAAAGTCCGTAACACCATTTCTTTATTCAGGGGTCAGTTTCAATACCTGTTTATTTCTCCTTAATCTGGCAACCTCACATGCTTAAACTTAACGTTACACAAGCTGAAAGCAACCCATTAAATGTAACTATAAATTGATAAAAAGCATGACATAACTTTGTTTAATAAATAAGACTATATTAGTGTTAGTTTATGAGAAATTACTATTAGAAGTTGATAACTTTGTGTTTGAGTAATTGTCATACTGTTGATTATTTACTTATAACAGCATGGCCCAAAGTATTTTATTCTTTACAGCCCAAGATGTCACTCTGCATCCCAGTGTTCAGCAACAGGCTGAAGTTTTGAGATTAAGAAACTGTTCATGACCTAGGTATATCCGAGGAGTTTTTGGGTGAGATGTCTTAGGTTACCATTTCACTTTGCCTACATTTGCTAATAAGTAATAAATATACCTTTCATAGCTTGGTTAGCGGCAGGTGGATCAGGTGTGACTTCAGCCTTCGCCGTCATTTTAGTTGTCCCCATTTCCTGTTCAGCATCCTTAATTTTGGGCAAAACTGGGATAGATGGGACCGCGTCATCTTTACTGCGGAGATCAAATCAAACCATGGAAATATGTTCAGAAAAAAAACAACCCACATGACAGGTTTTAACAGAAGCCTGCAATGGGAAGTTGTATTTCCATTGTAGGACATAAACATTGGCACTTTTAATCCAAAACATGACAAACCTCTCAGTTCCTCTTGACATCTGTCCATTGGCATCATCACTGGCAGTGCTGACGCTGGTTTCTGCCCATGGATGCAGAACAACACTTTCCGTCACGGTGGATCCCCAAAGTACATTGGTTTGAACATTCTCACTCAGGGAGTACTGCAGTTTTTCTTCACAAACCTTAAAACAGTGGACGATTGCAAGAAATAAAAAGAAATCAATCATCAATATGTCTTGGGTATGCTTGCACTGCATACATTTTTGAAAAATGAAAATATATCATCAAACTCTGTTTGCAAGACATGGTTTACCTGCATCATTAGCCCATTTTTAGCTGGCATTTGCGAAACCAACCTCTGACCTTTGGCACCTTCGCTCAACTGACATGGTGAAAGTCCTGGTGAGAAGTTCATGACATCTTTCTTTTCTAGTAAAAGCTCATTTTCTTCCAGTTCATCCACGGGAATGTGCGAGATTCCCTGAACCTCCTCGCTCAGCTCAACTCTTGTGTTCTCATGGTCATCCTTGGTGCTAGGCAAAGCCTGATGATTCTTCTTCAAGGATTCTAGTAGTTCCAAATTTCCTAGCAAGAGGTCTCCCAGGATATCTTCATCTCCAGAAATGCAGCATAACTTCTCCAGCTTTTCGAAATCCTCCAAAGGTTCCTCGTCCAAATCCTTCCACTCTGAGATGAGCAATTCCGGGATGGAGTTCAAGGAGCTCTGAGAGATCACAGAGTGAGACTTGCTATTCCTCAGGTCATCCTCGTTTATGCAATCGGATAACAGGTGGGATGGATCTTCAGCGATCAGTGACGGTTTTTGCCCCAAATTCGCAGTAATGCCTTTGCTGTGGGTACTGGTTGAGCATTCAGGTGTGGATCTGTTAAAAGAATCTGAGTCGTTAGAGAAGATCAATAGACTTTCATGGTCTGTGACATCCACCCAGGGATGATCAGTCGAACCAGACTTGATCTCTATGTGGTGTACCATGTTTGGGAAATTGTTTGGGCTTTGGCAGTCGGTCACTTCTGCATGCTGTGAAGCATCACAGTTCGATATATCCATAGACATTAAGGCAGGAGAGCAGCACTGGACGTCGCTGCTGTGGATCGTGCAAGATTCAGTTTCGGCATTAACGGTGAGAATCGGACAAGATGGAGAATCTGATCTGTCATTTTCAAGAAATAAATCCCCACCTGTCTCTCTGCTTGATGTTTGGCAGTGATTATTTTCAACATTCTGACTAAAATATGTGTCTTGATGTACTGAAGTTAAGTGGGGTTTAATGGCCTGGATCTCATCAGTTTCAGATGGTGCAATGACCCAGTTATTGTTGTGATTGGTATAAGACTCAGTCTGAATCTTTATGCCTTCACACCCTCCTGATTTAGCAAAATGGTGTTCGCCATCTCCAGCCTCTTTCTTTACATCAAGGACGTCAGGTAGTCCGCTAAAGATCTGATTTCCTTCACCTCCTGGAAATTCATCTTCTGCCTCATTTTGGATGGATGCCTTGCAATCACCGCTTCTCCTTCCAACACCGTTACAATGATTGACCAGCTCTTGCTCTGGGTTCTCCAAATTGTCCACTTCCACTTTAAGGTTCTCACCCTGACCCGATTCCCTGTTCTCTACATAAAAAGTCTCACTGTTTTCTTCCTGGTGGATGCCCATCCTCTGTTGAGATTCAAGATCTTCCAGGACCCAATTGGACAACATTGGTTGATTTTTGCTAGGCTGTGGCTTTTCATCAGCGCAGGTGCTTTCACATGTCTCTATAATGATCGGATGAGGTTCACTTTTTGCTAATTCATCGTTTTCCATTTCCCAAAACTCATGGCTCGTCCCAAAAATCTCGTTCTCTGTGCACTTGTTTTGTCCTAAACCTGGAAAGAATTCTGATGCAAGTTCTTTTTCAGATCTCTTGTCTGATGCTGATTGGTTGTTTTCAGGCAATGCCCACTGGTCGTTTTCAGTAGATGACCACAGGTCATTTTCAGCCGATTCCCACTGGTCATTTTTAATAGATTCACAGAGGTCATTTCCCTCAGGTCCTTTCTTGTAATTTTCACTGGACACCTGTGTGTTCTTTTCAGGTGAAGCCCACAGGTCATTTTCCGTTGTCCAGATTTGATGATCATCTTGCTGAAGTGGATGACAAATAACTGAATCTTTCAACAATCTGTTTGTGGAACCAGGTTCTTCAAGAATCTTCCGTAATTCCTTTGCTTTCACAGTTAGTTCCTTTGAGACATCCTCCTCAAATTCATCAAAACATTCCTTTGGAGAAACGTCTCTCAGGTCTTCATGCTCCTGTTCGATGTTCGAAGATTTCTTTGTTGTGAACCAAAGCTCAGCTTCAGTTAACAGGTTTTCAGCTTCAGACTTTGCCTTTGATTGCTCCTCCATTTCTTCTGTAAAAGTAAAGTTTCTCAAGCCCAATTCATTTGCATCACTGTCTTGTTTATCCAGTGTCTGCTTTCCTGACCTAAGGGCTTCCTTCTGAATTTCTTTACCTTTTGATGTGTATGTCAATTCATATTCACTTTTTTCCGAATAAGTTTCAAGAATTTCCTCCACAATGCTTGTCTTGTGAATATTTTCTAAAGGTTGTGCTATTGTTTTGGTGAGTATTTCCACATTGTGAAGGTACTTCTCTTCACTTGAATCAGTAACAGGAGATATTTGAAAGGAAAACCTGGAGACATCGGTTCCTGAAAAAGCTTTTAGCGGTGAATCCTGAAATGCACAAAGCAACTCATTAATAGTACTGTTTTCAGTTTTGGATACCTCAGAATTTTCAAAGTCTGAAATCAAGGTACCATCTCTACCATGTTTAGGACTCATTTCAGTAATGTTTTTCACCGAATCCAGGACAGCATTGAGTGATATTTTAGCTGCTTTGCCATCCTGAACATCGTCCTCTACCTCTGTTTTTTCTTCGATTCCCATCAGTGTACCTCTCTCACCAGGTCGAACACTGCCTGGACGGGAAGATCCCAATCCGTCGGAACCTCTTCTGGGCAAACCTTCCCCACCATCCCAGTCATTGTCTGAAAAATAGGCTGAATCTCGATAGGGGGTTTCGGTACCCAAGATCCTCCAGCCAGTGCCTCCGCCACTAGCCCATGGGTCTCCAGGTGTGAGGCAGTCCATAGAGCTAGAGGTAAGAGGTGACATTGTTGAGTCTGTAGGTGTCATAGTAGACAGGGATTGTTCAGAATTTGGTTCCCTTGGAAAGGACAGAGGTAACACCTCGCAGCTTGCTTCACCAAGAGACAGCATAGAGTCAGCTTCACTCATGCCCTCTTTTAGGCCGTCGAATTCTTTACCACTGTGTTTGGTTCTCATAAAAAAATCTGTAGCTTGTTCATCAGAGGTAAACAATGTCTCTTTTGGGGAGATTTGAGGAGAGTCTTGACTTGTACAACTTTGAATAACTTGGCCACATACTTGTTCAGTTGTGGAGGCAGTGGTACCTGATAAACTACCACGATCAGGAATATCTCCATACAGAGATGCTTTTACATTAAAGAATTGATCTGAACTTTCGAATGATTCTGTTCTGAACACCAGTGGATCGTGCACATGGATTTCCTCCACAATCTTGTTACCAGCGCTCTCAGTTTTGTCAGTAAAGATACTCTTATCGCTAACGTCTTTTACATCTTTATTTATGATATCCTTTGACATACACTGAACTCCAGACTGTTTCAATAGTTCTAAGCTAACATTATTGAGCGGTTCTTCCTTTTCACCCTCAATTATGTCGACATCTGTTCTCTCGGTTCGCACTGGGGATATCTGGTCCATTAAAAGCCCTGTTTTGGGCAGGACGTCTGAAGGAACGAAATGAGCAGGGCTTCTGGGTTTCAAATCAGTTTCTTCTTTATCTGTGTGAGCATAAGTGGATAAATTTGGCTCTTTTTTGAGGTTTTGTAGTTCTGATGCTATTTGGAAAACAGGCATTTCTGGACGGAGTGCAACTTTTATTTCATTTCTTTTAGCTCTTTTAGTAACTTGGGCGTAAATTGCCTCTTTCGTATCGCTCAAAGGCGTAGCTAATGTTTCAAATTTTAAATTTTGTGTTAATGTTTGGTCAATGCATATGGACTCATAAACAGGTGATATTGCCTCAGGTGATTGACTTTCTTCCTGTTTGTTTTGTCTAGTTATTATCTCAGTGAGAAACGTCTCAGCTGATTGAATCTCTTTTAGAAACTCGTCTCTGGTCATGTCTTTCTTCTCTGACTCCATGTTCCCAGGGTTTACCTCAGACAGTAAAGATTGAGACCTCTTCATTTCTTGTGTAAAAACATCGTCTGCTTCAGCATATGTAGACAAATCTTCAGGACGCGCATAGGGGAATGGCGTGGTCCCAAAGCGAGACACTGGGACGCCCCCATCACCATCATATACATCTTCACAATCTGACATTGCACTGTCAATCTCAGTTAGGAACAAATCCTTCTTTTTAATACCACCATCTCCTGGAGTTGCATTGGAATCCCATGCTGAATTGAGTTCAGTGAGGAGGGACTGAGAGCGTCGCATCCCTTTAAATTCACTATCCTTTTCATTATCCCTGCCCCATGGGGTTTCCCCGACACTGGAGTCTAATGGCTCGCTGGAGATTTCCGTCAAGAACAGGTGTATTGGTGACTTCCTAGCTGCTGCAACTCGCTCACGATGCATCTCTGCATCCTCCTCCTTCCAGAGAGCTGGAAGAATTGTGTCAAGACGTGATTGGGTTCTTTTCATGCCTCTGGAGAACAGTTCTGCTGTAGCGGGATCCGGGTCATCGACCAAGCTGATGTGTTCGATGATAGTACCACTGCTGAGTCTACTTGGAGATACAAACGGGGAATTATAGTCATCTTCTGAGTATGTTGTGCTGGAGGAAGACTTTCTTTCAATTTCTGGAATCGACTCTGAGTGAAACATTTTAGAATAGGGTGATTCTCTGCCTCCCGGGGACTCGTTCTTCATGTTGTGCAATGACTGGGAACACGTACTCCTGCCAGCAGTCTGCTTCTCAGAATAGTCACAGCTTAACAGGTCTCTGTCTAAGTGCACCGCAGGATTGTTATGTCTGGAGAATGATTCACCCTCGTAATTGTGGAAGGGATCCTTTTGGGGTCTGTAGTGAGGAGGAAGGGGTGGAGGACAACTCTGAGGCGGAGGAAACATGGAGGATGGAGGGATGGAGGGAGAATGTGACGGAGATGGGGGCAGCCTCTGGTGTGTCCTGTTAAATCCCAGATGATCAAAGTTGGCTTTTGAGGTTGAGCAGCTGCTCATAAACAAGGAATCTGAAGTCTCTGATTTGCTAATAGGATAAGAGGGTGCAGGGTAGTGACCTAGGCCATATGAGCGGGCATACATAGGTGGAGGAACTGGGAGAGGCCGAGATAGTAGATTGCTGCCTGAAGACATCGACATTGAGCGAGGTTTTGGTGGAAGGATTGGTACTTGGGAAGTTACAGATCCAGAGCGTCTCAGGTTTGGGTCTCTTTTGACATCCCCGATGTCTACTACCGCGTAATCGGTCACTCTGTTAGAACTTTCTTTACTGAGCTCTACCAGACCTGTGTTTGGCACCAGGACATGGATTTCACTGGATCTCACAGTCTGGAGTGTCTGAGAGGCACCTTGTCCGACATTATTCAGGTAAGTAGTCTTTCCCTTACCCAGTGTCCCACTAGAAATCTCTACCAACTCCAAGTCACCAGGACTGGACGATTTTTTTTGGGACAAGAATGACCTCCCTTTAAGATTACTGGATTTTTCCTGCGGGGTGTGTTCCTCCAAACGGATGTAGTACTCGCTGGCTAACGAAGGGCTACGTGCGCTAATCACAGGCACAACTGTGGGCGTGTCCAAAGACTGACGATGACCGGAGTTGGGCGTTGGTATTGGCTGAGGAGGAGGTAGTGGTTTATAACCCCTCCTACCATGTGCTTTTTCCCAAAAATATTCAAAATTCAATCCTTTGCTAGTCTCAGTGACTGTCAGGATGTCGTCAAGCTCGTGTGACGAAGAAGGGATTGAATTCACGGGATCCAAAAGAGGGAAGGAGTTACCGTCCTCTCTGCTGTATCCTCTCTCTTTCTGTCGTTCACCTGCACCTGACTGGAATGCGCTGGGGCGAAGCGAGTCCCATCGTCTTTCGAAAGACTCTTCGCTTTCTCCTCGCCTCCGTCTGCCGTGTGCTTCCTCATACTCGTCTTCGTCCTCATCCTCTGCCACGCTCCTCCTGCTAGTCCCTTGTTCTGCGGCCAGGAGAGAGGAAAGGAGGATGAAGATTTCGTTGACTGTTGGACGCTGAGGAGGTGGAAGCCAGCATGACTGCATGACCTCGTACCTAAAAACAGACAAACGGTTATAAATTGTGACTGTTTTTCCTTGCTTCACTGTGATGCGAGTACGACCAAAGGTATTTAACCCAACATGTAAGACCAGTACTTAATTGTGAATATAGAAGAAGAAGGAGAAAGTGAAACTGACCAGTAGTCGGCGTGGGAGAGTTTGAGACGTGGTTGAGCCAGCGTAATCTGTCTCTCCTTAATGACAAACGTGAGAACTTCTTCATCACTTAAATGGCGATGTGGTTGTGCGCCGAATTCAAACAGCTCCCAAATCACCACGCCTAAGGACCTGTCGAATCAGTTACACACAAACAGCATTTAGGTCGCCACAGAATATATAAGTAGAACATGAGATCAATATCCTCGTATACTTAAACATATTTAAAGTGTCCTGTGATTGATTTATTCTAATAAAAAAAATCTATAGGTGGTATAAATTCGTAAACTCGGCGCTAATTCCAAAAGGAAGGCACTTGACCGTATGAAAAGCTAAAAAAGTACAGATGAGCTACAGTCTCTTATTTGTACACTAAGAGGAAGCATTTACAAGGTTGGGGTGTTTAATTAATGGGGCATTAAGTGGATACAGCGTATTAACCCCTGGCAAAGCTGCTGAGCCTTAAAAACTTCTATCAGGGGTTTATCCATGTCAGTCCTAAAGCCGTGCTAAGAATGGTTCACCAACAAACAATTTCTGTTCATCATTGGTCTTACCGCACAAATAATGGTACATACCAAACGTTGCTGGTCTTGGTCTGGTCTGTAACCACTAATTCTCCTCTGAACTCCTCCAGAAGCTCTGGAGCGATCCAGCGCAGGGGAATCCACAGCTTATCGGGAGTTAAATAATAGTCCTCCTGTTTAAATCGGAAAAAAACAGAATCATTCTTCTTTCTATCTTCCTGATATAAACTGTTTTCCTGCTCTTTTTCCATGCCCTTCACTAACTGTGCAGTGTTCTGGAATCATGTTTGACCAAGTGCCAAGCTGGTCCATCCTGCCTCATAGACACACATTAAAATTTGGTTTCTCAATGATAACCATAGTATAGTTCTAAATTTTCACACAAATTATTTATATTGTTGGTTGCACTACGTAGTATTTATTCTGGTTTGAGGCTGGAGTGAGCTCTTGGCATTGTGACCGCTGCTACGGAATCGTGTTCGGCAATCAATAACCCTAAAAAAAGTTTAGTCTTTCCTGCTACATTCAGACACAAGATATCTTCAGAATAAAGTAATAAAGTGTTACCTAAAAAAAGGTAATCCTGTAGTAGTACCTTATAGTGGTTGTGCGAGAGGCCGTAGTCTCCAATCCGGACTGTCAGGTCTGAGGTTAGCAGGCAGTTCCTCAGTGCCAGATCGCTGTAGATAAAGCAGGAGTTCATTAGCCATAGATTCTGAACCCTGTCCCTTAAAAAAGCTACCCTGTAACGAGAGTTATTCTGACAATCCAGCAACAGTCAGAAATGTCCAATTAGGACACAGAGGGTCTTCAGATTTGAGCTTCGCTTTCTGCTCACCTGTGGATGTAGTTGTTCTCATGAAGGTGTAAAAGACCTGATGTGATCTCATACGCCATCCGCTGCAATGTCAAAAGGTCACGGTTCAAAAGGTCAGGGGTCATGCCGTCTGACTTCCTCTGAGCTCTCAAATACCGCTTGAGATCGCCCTGGGCGCAATGGTATTAAAAACAAAAGAAAAGAAAAGAAAAGTAAACACTTATTCGTGTACAAGATATTCATGTTATATTAATATTAAAAACTCAAGACCTCTGGAGTAGAAAAAGCTCTTCATTAAGCAAGTTAAATGTTATAATTGTGTTACTGTATACAGTACTGTGCGAAAGTCTTGACGCCCCCATTTCTTTATTCCTCATTTCTTCATTTCATATAGCACGAGAGCGGAAATGAGGTTGCTGCTAAGGTTGCTGGATAGACAACCATTTTGTCAATCGTATCTTTGGGCACTTGCATAAAAACATTTTTGTTTCTTTAGTTCAATCTACATCATTTAATTATATTTAATATGAAGGGGTCAATATGCTTGCACAGTACTGTACTGATCATTTTTTTGTTATGTTTCAGATAATAAGATTGGACAGACAAACAGATAGATAGATCGATCTTAATTCTCACCAGCTGGCAGAACTCCATAACCAGGAGATAAGGGATATTCTCACTGCACTGACCCAAACACTGTAGGATATTGGGGTGGTGGAGACTCCTGAGGAGAGAGAGAGAGTTGTCACTGAAACGGGGAAAGACACATTCAAAGTCTAGGAGAAAACGAATGCTATATACACAGAGAAGCAAATGACTAATTAAATTGGATTATCATGCATAAATTAGATCACTTAATTATTGTAATTATTTATCATAATTAATTTTATGGTATTTTTATTTATGCAGTTTATGTGTGTGTTTTTTAAACCTGGTTTCCTTTTATTCGGGGAACAGACATATTAAAAATCATACATTCATCCTGTATATATAAGCGATTACATAAGTGATGGTTTAGCTCGCAGCGATGCATGTCAACAAAGCAGTCTAAATAAAAAAGGAAAAAAGCCGGAGGGGGGTGGGGGTGGTGGTGGTGAGGTGGGGGGGTGTGTACAGTGCCGTATACAGGTCAGACCTGCTGAGTGCTCAGTAACCCATTTATA
>JAOTRS010000044.1:1384761-1400466 GCA_028565755.1 Dinotopterus cunningtoni
AGGATGTTGTTTTCCTGCAAGAATGTGCATATTTGAGCTGATACTACTTTTTCTAATATTTTTGATATGAACGGAAGGTTTGAAATCGGTCTGTAAAAACATTAAAGCTCTTTGTTTGTGTTATCCGTCTTTTCAATTAGTCCAGGTAGGTTGACTACAGTCCTGTGGTAATTAAACTGAATAATATGTGTAACTGCGGTCACAGGAACATCAAGCTGCTTGGAGATGATCTTATCACCGTGAACATTCCATCACCGTTTATCTCCAATTTTCTTTCTAATCTCCTGAGACAATGCTCTTCTCAGATTTCTCTGGTCCATGTTCAGTGTGGTACAGAGACTATCTTTCACCCTTTAAATGGACAGACTGACTAATGTACAAGCGTGAAGACACCACCTGTGATGCTAATTACAGGACACACTTAAGTTTGACGTGTCCCTATGGTCAAATTATTTTCAATCTTTTCTGAAGGGTACCATAATTTTTGCTCAGGCCAGTTTCATTCGTTTGCTTTTTAAAATGCTTCTGGTAAACCAAAATTTAAAAGCAATGTCTAATTTTCAGTAGCAAATATTTTAGTAAATTTTAATTTATCATTACTTTTGTCAGTTATTTCAGTGACCATTTTGGTTTTTTTTCTTCCTTTAACGGAACGGTACCAACAATTTTAATTAAAAAAAATAAAATAAAATAAAAAAGCTCTTCTTTTCTGTGCTTGAGTTTGCCTCAGACGTTTAACGGTTGGTGAGGTCACGTGACCGCCGTTCTGCTTCAGGCTTCGAAGCAAAATGAGTCGAGTGAATCGCAGAGAGTCGAATGATCGGAATCATTTAAAAAAAAAAAAAAAAGTGTTTAAAGGTCGAATCTGCAAAACAAGGAGCCAGACGTTACACGCGCCTCAGGTGTCCTCTTAATGACCACGCGAGGTACGTGATTAATAAAAAAAAGTGCATTAATGACTTTAATGATAAAGTCGAGCTGTAAGGTGGTTCTTTAAACCAGTAAACATTTTATCCGCAGATGTCCGGCTCTAGGAAGGTGATTGAACTGTTTTACGACGTGGTTTCGCCTTATTCCTGGCTGGCGTTTGAGGTAAAGTCTTAAAGTCCACAGTGGATTCTGCTGCACGGATGCGCGCGCGCACAAACTCACACTTGCTGGAAGCCCCGCCCCTTTCCTCGTATCGTCTCGGGGGCAAATTTCTTTTAACCTAATGATGGAAAATGGCAAAAAAATAAGATGCATGCAGAAACAGTTGTAAGATCAAACCGTTTAAAAAGTATTTAATGGTAATGAAAAGTGATTTAATAGTCTGTGTGGAAACAGTTCATATACAAGGTTGTAAATGGGGACATCAATGCTGAACCTCAGTTTTACTTAAGACTAGTGTTAGTACCGGAGAAGAGTTCCAGTATTATTTAAAAAAGGTTAAAACTAATCTAATGAGCTATAATGTAATCAGTGATATTATTTCAGGTGATATTATTCGGTAATCAGAGAGTGAAAAAGTAGATCGGATAAAGATGAAGTTTTGTCTTAAAACGACTCCAGCGCATTAAAATTCACTTATACCACTTCAGCGCTGTTATTTCAGCCAAAGTAAAAATATGAACTTATCCCAGTAAAAATACTCAGATTTGCATTTCTAATTAATATCTATTGGTGCATTGTAAAGTAGATTAATAAGTCCAGTACACATAACTGTTCATAACACCGCTTTTACTCTACATTTTGATTTCACTTATGACGCAGTTTAAACTTCAGGCAGATCTCTAAGTACTGCAGAAGTTTCTATAAAATTCTGTCCAGTGGTCGATTTAAGACGCGCCCATAGTTTGACACGTTCGCAGTACGCTGTCAAAACTTGTGGTTTATAATCTGACACATAACTGCTCATAAGTTCACTTTTACTCAATATTTTGATTTTATTTATGCAACAGGTTTAACTTCAGACACATATCTAGGGACTGGCCAAGTTTCATTAAATTCTGTCCAGCCAGTTTTGCGTGATGCTGTGACAAAATCTGACTGGACAGACATACAGACAGAAATTTTTCTAAGACTGGTTTCGGGTCCTCCAATGTATGACGTGCAAAAATATCATTGAAAGAGCAAGTTCTGACCAATGTACAGACAAAACCTTTCTTTTATTAATATAGATGTGCAAAGTTATAAACGTGTGCATGTCCACATTTGTATTAATTCATGTACATCCTTATTCCTAGAATAGGTACAAAGAAATCCAACTTTTCTACTTTAATCTGGTTAACTTTCGCTGTGTTCAGGTGCTGTGTCGGTACAGAAATGTCTGGAACATCGAGCTTAAATTGCGTCCTGCGTTTTTGGGCGGAGTCATGCAGGGGTCAGGTAAGTAACAATTTAAATTTTGCTGTCTGATTGTCATGTTAGTTAAAGTGCCTTTTAAATAAGCAGTCTATTACTTAGAGGAGTAGTACAACTGGTTCACACAATGGATTTACAAGATTTATAACTCCGAATCCGAATTCTGAATCCTAAATCCAGTGTTGAATAGTAGAAGCATGTCAGCAGAAGACTTACCTCTATCGTCAGCTTTTCTACAACCAAGTCATTGTTTCCGGACATTTCCCTTAGCAGCAGGTGGTCAATAAATAATAATTAAAAGCGACTTCTCGGGTTGTGAAGAAAAAAATACAGACAACAATCCAGCAGAAGTAGACAACTTGCACAAGTTCATCGTTCAACCCTGTGCTTCTGTTATTTTATTTGCTTGCACAGAATAATGAACTGTACGTCGATCCGAAACTCCATGCATACTACTTATTTTAATGCCTGCTTCTCATAACCACTTTCTAAAAGAAATCATATATGTGAATCATAAACTAAGTAAAGACTCCAATGTGTGTGTGTGTGTGTGTGTGTGTGTGTGTCTGTTTAGGCAACAGGCCGCCTGCGATGGTGCAGAATAAAGGTCAGTATCTGGCGAAGGACCTGAGCCGACTGGCACCTTACATGAACGTGCCTCTACGCCAGCCGTCCGACTTTGCTGAGGTCATGTTTAAGAAAGGTATTTTTTATTTTAATAATTCATAGTTGCTATATTGATCATCCTTTATCCATATTTACACACACACTCACACACACATGCGGCTTTGTGTATTTACGGCTTGGACAAATGTTGGGACGTTAATGCAGCAAATGTGTTGTTTATCAAGATCTAGTAATAACATTGTATCCTATAAGTGCTCTTAAGTTCCATCAACATTTATTTTGTAAAAAATAAAATTGTGAATCCATCATTGGTGGCTCACTTGTAGGTTTCTTGCCTGCTGTGTAAAATTGTGATGTGCTGCAGATCTTACAAATGATTTTCCTCTCTCTCTCCCAGGTTCTCTGGCCGCAATGCGCTTTATTACAGCCGTAGCAGAAAAAGAGAAAGGCAGTGATCGTCTGGTGGAGAAAGTTTCTAGAGAGTTGTGGAAGCGAATCTGGAGCACGGATCAGGATATCTGTGAGCCGGCGTCTCTCTCAGAGGTAATCCTTACAGTTCGGGACGTACATATCAATAAGGAGAAATTTTGTTATAAATAAATTTTTAAAATTTCAAACACAGGTATGAGTAAAAATATGTTCTTCGATGTCGCCCAGGCAGGACTAAAGGCTGGCTTGTCCTCCAGGGAAGTGGAAGAACTGCTGGACCTGGCCAAGTCTCAGCCAATAAAAGACAAGCTGAAACAAGTTACACAGGAAGCCCTTGATTACAAGGTGGGTGTCAAAAACATTTCCTTCTTATCGATCACATTTCACAAGCATCTAACTTTTTTTCTGTTTTTCCACAGGCGTTTGGGTTTCCTTTCATAATCTGTCACGTCGACGGAAAACCCGAGGTGTTTTTTGGATCAGACAGGTTCGAGCTCATGGCTTACTGCATCGGTAAATCTGATTTGCGTTTATATTCAGATACGTTTTTTAAGTACCGTCCGTAAATCTAATCGATTCTGTTGCATTTTGTCTTTTAGGAGAGAAGTGGCTCGGTCCACAACCTGACAAGTCAACTTCAAAACTTTAACGTCACTCATTATTTCAATAAAGTGTGTACCTGTGTGTGTGTGTGTGTGTGTTGGTGTGTCTTGGATGAGGTAAATGTCGCTAAACTAGAATGTCAAGTTTGCTTTAAATGTCCTATCGACATAAATGCATACGTTCTTTAAGAAATAAGGAACAATCAATATATGATTTGTCTTCTTTTATTTTGTCTTATTAGAGTAAGACAAAAGCTGACAACATACAGTACAACATGAGCCATTTAGAAAAGCTATGACGTTCAGTGTAGAAACAACAGGCTGAATCAGGTGTTAGATTTGCTAAAGCTGGAATAAATGAAACTGACACCAAACATTTTAAATGTAACATTTAAATCTAGTAGATAATCTTAAGATTAGTTTAAAAAATATGTGAAACACTGTGTATATTGAAATTTATTTAAATATGTAAGTATAGAACGGTGTAAAACTGTCTATATAATCTGCTACACTATAGTGCAATAATATTCACTGAGGTTTTACCCATGTCCCATGCCACATTGCGGGGTGGGGGTAAGATATGGTTGGGGTGGGGTTTAGGGGATAGTCGGGGTTTTACAATCTTTTTGGGGCATCAGTTGGATCATGCCTCTTTTTGCGTGATGTGGAAGGAGTAAACAATTCAAAACCTGGGTTGTACCATTTTTCAGTTGTGCAGGTTTCGATCATCATTCTGGACTTACTGAAGAAGCAAACAGTCCGAACCTCAAATGTGTCCTTTTTGGCTGTAAGGTTCCCTCAAATCCCAAAGTAATTCGACATTTTCAGAGCACAGTGTAGTTGTTGACATCTCCATATCCTGCCTCCTGAAGGTAGTGCTCGATGCTGATTGGCTGAGTTGCCCGGAGGACTGTTTTGTCATTGGCGCTCTTCTCTCCTGATTGGAGTTTCTGTCTGAGCTCGGTTAACGAGAGGCGGTCTTGTTCCTTCCAGTGGCAGCAGCTTTTGATGATGGTGTAACTAGTAAAAAAAGCAAAAAGTATTTTAGTTTTATTCCTTCAGTTGTTAAACACTAACATGGGATTTTACCTAAGGGATGAGCAAAAGAGAGAGATAGAATAAGTCTGTGTGAGAAGAGATGAAAGTATAAGTAAGCTTAAAGAGTATGCTGCCTGAAGGACTGAATAGATCAAAAGCTGCACTGATGTCACTGTCATGAAAACTGCCACCACATGTGCCAACGAAAAGCCATGGTTTACATCAGAGGTTCACAAACTACTGAGAATCTAGGTTGTTGATTTTCAGAGCAAGAGATGAAGTGGTCAAAGTGGCAAGATGCAACCTGTGCCATCAGGCTGGCAAAGTTACCATGCATGGAAAATCAATGATAATTTCTCCTGTTTGAAAGACACAGTGCGTGTGGAAGGGCATCCAGACCATCACGAACTACAGACTCCTGTCACATACACTACCAGTCGAAGTGTGTTTAGACACACTTTTTCTAATTCCATTGTCTTTCCTGATTTTTATTTCTTTCTACGCCAGGGGTCTTCAAATCCAGTCCAACACAGTTTGGTGATTTTTCTTCTTGAACACAGTTAATTTAACTAATATGTTAATTACTAGGTTCAGTGGGTGTGTTTAGGTGTTGGTGAATTACGAACTGTTCTGGTCACTGGCCCTCCAGGACTGGATTTGAAGACCCCAGTTCTACGCTGTAAAACAATGCTAAGGCATCCCAAATATGCAATAATCTCTTTTGAACAATTGATATTGAGATGTATCTGCTACTTCTGCTCTATAAAGGCTTCATAACGGCTCTAATCTGAGGTGCTGTTTGTTAATTGTTAATTTCTGAGGCTGGTGACTTTAAATGAACTTCTCCTCTGCAGCATAGGTACGTTTTGGTCTTGCTTTCCTGGGAAGGTCTTCATGAGAGCCAGTTTCATCATGGTGCTTGATGGTTTTTGCAAATGACAATACTGTTCTTGCAAGAACTGTTCCAGAACAGCTGACTATAGTGTCTGAAAATAAAAACTGACTGTTGTTATTGTTACTTTAATCACTTGTTGTAATTAGCTAATTCCAATCTTCAATATTGTTCTGAAATATAGAAAATATATCCAAACTTGTGCCCAAACTTTTTATTGGTACTGTATGTGCAACACTGTGCACTCAATCCCTCTCAATCCCTGTGCACTCAATCCCTCCTATGCCAGGTTTGAGGTCCAGACCACTAGAGGAAAAACATCCATTCTTCAACAGATGACCTGTCCTTTTCCATTGTAAAGTAATAGTCCTCAGGGTCAACCCACATAAATCTATGGGACCCCATAATGTACCAGTTAGAGGTCTCAAAGGGTCAGCCAGACAACGCCATTGTGGTGGGGCTCATCCGCAACAATGTTGAGAGAAGGTCCAATGGTGGGCAGAATAGTGCACAGACAGCTATCTTTATCTCAATGTTGGGAAGGTGCATTCTCCATATACTGTACCATCAATGGTGCTGTGGTGGAGTGAGTCAAATGCTCCTTGGTATTCACATCGCAATGGTCCTTTCCTGGACCACTTGGCCAGATAGACCACTCGCACCTGCACTATCTTCGGTGACTGAAAAAGTTGCACTATCTCACACCCATACTTGCAATCTTTTACTTGATTGCCAAAAGAATGTCCTGTTCAGCTGCATTAACTTCTGGTATGGGTAATGCCATGCCTCCAAATACAGAGCACTCCAAAAAGTTTAGGGGACAGTGGAGAAGCTCATCACTACCCCCTCCTCCGGTTAGAGATATTTCTCTCATAGGTCATCTGAAAGACCATCACTATTGTGGCAGACTCCTCTTACTAATTCCCTGAAGTGTTCACCCCTTCACGTCGGGGGAAAAGGTCCTGCAGCATCAGGAACCATAGTCGGTGGAATAGCTTCTTCCCCCAAGCAGTCTAACACCATGCTGCTCCCATTGACCCTGAACCCCATTCTTCACACCCTTCTCTGACCTCACACCACCTTGACAGAAGAAGAGACTGTGAGTGTGTAACGTACAGTGAGTTGGAACACCCGTGTGGTTTCTTCAGTGATTTTCCTCTCTGGAGAAACTGCAGCAGCTCATTAACTTGAACCTCTGCGAACGGAACCTCACCTGCCGGAGAAACACATCAGACATAAAACCGGAGACCAAGAGACTGGGAAAAAAATAGAACCGAGGGAACAATGAGGAATCGCCACTCACCGAGAGTCACCATTTCATACAACAGCAGGCCGAATGACCACCTTCAACAATTAAAACAGAAAAACGTCTGTATTCTTGAGGGTTTTTTTTTATAGCTGCCAATGTTACTGCTCGTTATTATACATATGTATTAATCTTAAAAAAACTTTATCACAAAGATAAAAATGAAATGAATTAAAATAACATACACGTCACTCTTTTGGTTCGCCCCTCTGTTAGCCAGCACTTCCGGCGCCTGCCATTTTTTTTGTCCGAGATCGCTTTTGTAACTCACGCCATACGTGTTTCTTGTGTATACATCGTCGAGACCCCACAGTTTAGCTGTTAGCATTTGTGTAATTAATACACTGTGGGCTTTGATTTTCCCGTGAATCAGCTCTTTGGAGTGCAGAAAGTCCTGTTTGGGAGGAGAAGTCGAGCAACTGTTAGTCAGCTACCTGTAAAAAGTTTGTCCTTTAAACACAGAACTAACAGTCTAGATGATAGAAAAGACATTTGCTATATGATATAGGTAATTTTATAGTAGCTAGTCAACAGCTTAGCTCATTAACTAATAGCCTGGTACCTATTCTTAGGTGAGGAAATGTGAAGTACATTGGGATGATGCCTTGAACAGGAACATGAAAAATGTCTCACCAAAGCGGAGGCCACCTGAGAGGCCATAGTGAAGATCTGCCTTTCAGTTATCACACCGGAGTCAGGTCCTGCCTGTCAATAATAATAATAATAATAATAATAATAATAATAATATATTTGTGGCAGTTTGTCAGAAAAAAAACTTGACAACTTGTGTAAAGTACACTACTCCTCCCCACTTGTCCATCTCTCTGTGTGACTGTATAATATGGATCCTCACCTGTCTGTCTCTCTGTGTGAGGGTATAATATGGTCCCTTGCCTGTCTGTCTCTCTGTGAGTGTATAATACCTTTCCACCTGTCTGTCTCTCTCTGTGTGAGTGTATAATAAGGTCCATAGCCTGTCTGTCTCTCTGTGCGTGTATAATACTTTTTCTTACCTGTCTGTCTTTCTGTATGAGTGTATAATATGATCCCTTGCCTGTCTGTCTCTCTGTGTGAGTGTATAATACGGTCCCTTGCCTGTCTGTCTCTCTGTAAGTGTATAATACTTTTCCACCTGTCTGTCTCTCTCTATGAGAGTGTATAATATGGTTCCTCACCTGTCTGTCTCTCTGTGTGAGTGTATAATACGGTCTCTTGCCTGTCTGTCTCTCTGTGAGTGTATAATACTTTTCCACCTGTCTGTCTCTCTCTGTGAGAGTGTATAATATGGGTCCTCACCTGTCTGTCTCTCTGTGTGAGTGTATAATAAGGTCCATAGCCTGTCTGCCTCTCTGTGAGTGTATAATACTTTTTCTCACCTGTCTGTCTTTCTGTATGAGTGTATGGTCCCTTGCCTGTCTGTCTCTGTGTTTGAGTGTATAGTACAGTTTCTCACCTGTCTGCACTTCCACAGATAGCTGAGCAGGTCCTGGTTCTCGAGTTCCTCCATGACCATGATGAGTGGTGCTCGAAGGGAAACAACGCCAATCAGCTCGGGCAGGAACGGGTGAGGACCCAACTGAGACAGGAAAGACGCAAAGCCAAGGAAGGTCTGACACTCCGTCTCACTTGCTGAGTCTAACAGACAGTTAAAGAGAGACAAAGAGGGGGAACAAATGTTGTGCATACTGAGATGCTTTTCTGCTCAGCCCTATTGTAAAGAGTGGTTATTAGAGTTACTGTAGGCTTCCTATATGCTTGAACCATGGTCAAGCATATTCTCCTCTGATCGCTTACAAGATGTTTTTGCTTTTTGACCCACACAATCTAAAGCCTTTGTCAGACTTTATGTCTGAGTCTATCTATCTATCTATCTATCTATCTATCTATCTATCTATCTGTGAGGACCCTGATTGTGTATTAGAGGCAGGGTATCTCGGAGAACATGATTAAATGTTAATAGACAGACAGGAGGGCTGTGCACAGGACAAATCCTCGCACTCACCATTGAGGACATGCAGCACCACGTTGCGGTTCTCCATGCGTGCTCTGTAGCGCGACACCTTGGCGTCCGACCTCAGAGCGAATGCGGCTGGCAGCGACGTCACGAGCTTGAACTTCTCGGGAAGGCGCTGGCGCGGGGCCTCGCGTGGGTTCAGCAGGGCAGCATTGCTGAAGATGGGATTGTCAATGCCACGGGCGGCACCACCGGCACGCAGTGATGACGTGAACGTGGAGTAGGATGGCGTGTGATCTAGCGGTATACTCTCTCCTTCTAAAGCATTCAGACCCGCTGGAGCTGCAAGGCGAGAACCAAATTCAGAAAAACAATGGTATTTGGAATCTCGATCTAACATGAAGTCTATCATGTTAGATAGATGTGGATCTGCCAAATATAAGTGGGAATGTTTTTTAGAATAAATAAAAAATAATAAATAAAAGCGACTTTGCCACTGTGTGTCTCTTACCGTCGATCCCGTTCACGACCCTGACGGGGCCGCGGCTTTTCTGCCATGTGTTCCTAGGGCGCACTTTGTGTACCTTTTCAGGACAAAAGCGCAACAGAAGGAGGATCCCGAGTATCACAACAAAACTGAGCAACAGCAACACAGGAACGATGATCACTTCCTGCTCGTAAACACGGATCTCTGCAGAAATGCAGATACACAGGAATCAATATGCATCACTGAATATTATTATTATTATTATTATTATTATTATTATTATAACTCACTACACAGTGTGTCTCCTGATGCACACAATGTGTATTCCTGAGAGCTGGTTGTAGACGCCATTCTGTATTAAAACCACACAACGTTTATTCACACACTCTGTCTCACACACACTTCTGTTTACATTTCTGTACTTTTTGCTTTGTGACTGTTATCTAGCATTTAAGCAAATACAACACAGCTGAATGACACAGATGAAAAGATCAGGTCTTGTGCTTTCCCTCGATACACACACACACAGGCTAAAAAAATCCTTATTTAGCTGTACACCATGAAAAAACTTGGATTATAACTGTGGATTAGAGTAACATTTTTTTCACAAATATTCCACAAATATTGTAAAAATTTACATATATTAAAGAACACCACACGGTCTATATCCAATTATAGTTCCCGTAAATGCTGAGAAACTAGTTTTAAGTTCTTTTTGTTTTTTCTTTGCTCTGTGTCGCTCTGCAATTACACCTGAAAAACATGGTTTCTATGCCATTGTGCTGAGTCTCTTTGTCTCTGTCTGGTGAGTTTTTTTGGCAAACTTGAAAAAAAGCAAAAAGGAAGAAAAATAGAATAAAAACATAAATACACGAAACTGGAAATGCATTGCTACGAGGGGGACAAATCAGAGTTGGTGTGACATATAGTTACAATTTCGGGGAGGTGCACGTCAGACTACAGTACGTGGCTACGCTGAGACCTACGGTGTAGACTTGATGCAGAAGACATAAAAGTTTTTTAAAAGCTTGTCATGTTACGCGAACAACGCAAAAGTCCTGACACTGGAGACTCCTTTCTCCGCTATACAAGTACAATGTTGTCATAGAAACACATAACATATTACACTGAATAACATAGTATTAAAATAAAAGATCAGCCCTGTGACCAATCAGATTTGAGAATACAACCTCGTTATTCGTATATTTAATAGATGTCACAGCGCAGTAAGCTACATCAACAGCATAACGACAACATCCCATAATTCTCATGAGTCAGATATCACCCATAAAAAAAACTGAGATTTATCTTTTAAGCATTTCTAGGTCTCGTACAACAAATGTGAAACAATTCTAACACCTGCTGAACCCAAAGTGAAAGTTTCAAAGTGCGGTTTATTTACTTATTTACGTATTAATTACACAACTATACGAAGGAATCATTAAGCATAAAGTAAAATCAGGAAACAAAGCAGATCTCAGTTACTGTCGTGTCTCATTGTTGGCTGAACTGTTCCTTTAATAAAATGCCAGCAACACTATTGAGTGTGTTTAGGGTCACAACAACAGACACACCTTGAACTAAAGCCTTAAATTACAACACTGCTGCACTAAGCGTGTGTGTATGTGTGTGTATTCGTGTGTGTTGTGGAAATGGTCTAACCTCTAAGCGTCAGAATATTTTATTTACTTAAGGTGTTTTACTGAAATAACTTATATATTGTCTACAAATTAGGCCACTCAAAACACACACGCGCACACACGCGCACACACACGCACGCGCAGAACAGGTCCGGGTTTTCCTGTATGTCAACGTGTCAGGAGAGCCAAACCTGTCTGACTGCATTTTTATTACCGAAGAAAAACATTAACAAACACACACACACTCACACATACATTAATCCAATCTGACTTCTCAAAGAAACGTGCAAAATAAAATGTTTGTGAGTGAATGAGAATGAAAGAGGGAAAGAAAGACAGTTACTTTAGGGTCTCGAGTAATCCTTCTGAAACAGCATGACACACAGATAGATGATGAGTCAGTGTGACTTACCTGTGTATGTGTGTGAGAGCAGGAGAGAGAGAGAGAGAGAGAGAGAGAGATGCTGTCAGCTTGCCTTCAGCATTTTTACCTCTGCACCTCTCTTACTCCACGCTATCATCCACGTTTGGTCTCTTCAAGTCTCTCAAACCAGTTTTGTCACTCTGCTGTATCCCGTCCCTCCCTCTCCCTGGCTAGCTGTGTCAACCTTTCTCTTGCTCCACCTCTCTCTCTCTCTCTCTCTCTCTCTCTCTTGATGTCACTTTATTTCTCTCTCAAGGTTCAAAGGGTGCTTTTTTGGCATGACAAATATGGACACTGATATCGACAAAGCTCAGACACAAGTCACAAGATAACAGCAGAAATAAATATATATATATATAATAAATTCTACTATTATTACCACTATTATTAATAATGGCAGCAGAGTGGGTTAGTGGTTAGCCCTGTGACCTCGCACCACCAGATGGGTTGGTGGGTTGCATGGTGGGTTCCCTCTGGGTACTCCGGTTTCCTCCCCCAGTCCGAAGACATGCAGATTAAGCTAACTGGCATTCCCAAATTGCCTGTGTGTGTGTATGCCCTGTAATTTATTAGCAGCCTGTCCAAGGTGTACCCCACCTTGTGCCCATAGTCTCTTGTAGGCTACAGCGCAAAGTAGGTGGGGCAGTTTGTCTGGGTCTGGGAGGCAGTTCAATTTGGGGATGATTTTATTGAATGTGGTGACATTTAGGGCATTCACTGAGGAAGTGCTGCTCAGTGTCAAAGTCACAGTCTCTTCATTTTTATAGAGTCTCTCCTCTTGGGGCAGCCAGGACTGTCTATGTTGCCCAGTCTCTACGCCAAATCTTTACTTTGTCAGGGTGTTTCTTGGCTTGGCGTTACTCTACAGTTTAGTTTGTGTTTCCCAATAGCTCAAATAGTTTACTCTCAGTGTTCGTCTAATTTATTTGTTTCTAATTGTAATTAGTTTGTTCTCTCTTTTTCTCTCACCCTTTCTCACTCTCTTTTTCTCTCTGTTCTCTTACTGTCTGTCTTTCTACCCCTCTCTTTTTCTATGTGTCTCTCCATGTCTTTTTTCTCTCTCTCTTTCTCAATGGCTGGCTATTAGATGTGGCCACTAGGGGGCGTATGATATTGTTCATAGCAGCAGCATGACAATTAAAATGTTATAACAATGCTCTTATTTTAGAGAGTTGTGGTGTGTTTCTGTGCAAAATATGGATGTAAAATATACACCCTGGATTGTTTCTGTAGTCTCTCTCATGCTACGTTGGCCCTAAACTTGATGTTCTGCACTTCCCTGTTAGGTTACTTAGATTACTCGCATAGTTCATACCTCTGAACTTTACATAATGGGTTTATCTTCCCCCGCTCTTTAAAGCAAGAACCAAAGGTATTTGTTTGCAAAGTTTATTGCGCTTTAGTCATGAACTTGTAAAGCATGGTGGTGGTGGTGGTGGTGGTGGTGACGACACTGAGGGAATGACAAAGACAAATCCTTGCTTACAACTTACCTGTACATACATATAAAAAATGTCACAATAACTTTATAAATAAAAGAGGTTTCGTCTGTACATTGGTCAGAACTTGATCTTTCAGTGACATCTTCACGTTTCATGCGTTGTTCATAAAATTCATAAACTTATGTCTGTATGCATGTCTGCCAGCCAGATTATGTCACAGCATCACGCAAACCTGGCTGGACAGACTTTATTAAAACTTCTGCGGTATTTAGATATCTGCCTAAAGTTTAACTTGCGTCATAAGTGAAATCGAAATGTTAAGTAAAAGCGATGTTATGAACAGTTATGTGCCAGATTTATAATAAGCTACTAATAAGCTACTTGCTTAATGTAAACAAACACCAATAGATATTAATTAGAAAAGCTAAACTGAATATTTTTACTGGGATTAGTTCATATTTTCACTGCTGAAATAACAGCGCTGAAGTAAATTTTAACACGCTGGATCTGATTTCAGACAAATCGACTCTTTATCCGATCTACTTTTCGATTTCTCATCTGTGATTGACTCTCGGATTACCGAACAGGGAGTGTATTTGACGGACGACGAACGATGTACAACTTAGTGTAAACAAGGCGGATACTCAACCTTACAGCATTTTATTTTTATGTATTAAAAAGTTCTGCCATACAAAAAGACAGACATTACTACAAACTCTTTTCCCATCAATGCTTATGCTAACCAAAAACAAGACACTTATTTTAATGGATTTTATACATTATTATTATTAATTTATACATTGTTAGCTTTAGGTTTCATGAAACATACAACAGACATGTAGTTGTGTTCGTTATTATATGTATATATAGAAATGATAATTAATTTAGTAAAGTGTTGGCTTATGCTACTTCATAAAACATTCCCTGAGGAAACGCTGCTCAGTCAGAGGGAGGCGGGGCGCACGCGCACACACGACCCAGCAGCGCCGCACATTGAGGTTCGCGCATGCGCACTGATACCGTTCCGCACAATAGTAATCGCCGGCTTTTTGTGGCTTTTTATGGCGTGCAGCCTGCAAGAGTTCTAACAGCTGCATAAAACGTCGATTCATTTTCATTTGTTTTATACACGAAATGTGACCGAGTCACATTTCCAGCTGAGTGAGAATAAACATCAAAAGCGCTAGGGTTTGTACATCCTTCAAAGTAAAAGTGCTGGCAGATTTAGGCATAATTTTCTTTTTTTCTTAGAGCTTCGGTTAAAGAGAAAGAAGAAAAAAGTCACTATCAAAAACATACTATATATAGTTACAATCCTTAACACACAGGATGCTGTAATGCTGTGCTGCCTGCCAATGTGTCCCGTCTAATTTTGACACCTGTGACACCTGTAGGATCATAGAGGAACTGCAGCATTTTAACCACAAACGTATAAATAGAAAAAAAAGAAAAGAAACTCAGCTGTGCAGACTTGGACACCATGGCACCCTTAAATGTTCATATTTCTATAAAATGGGTAGGTTGTAAACAAACAAGCAAACAAACTAACAGACATACAGATTCTGATTTATTCTGGCAAATACATAATTACATTCATAAGTATATTAACAAAAAAATAAACAAGTAAGCTCCAACCAAGTGACTTATTAAAGTGCTTTGAAATTTCTTTCGTGGGTCAGGTCCTTATGATATACAGTGGGGCAAAAAAGTATATAGTCAGCCACCAATTGTGCAAGTTCTCCCACTTAAAAAGATGACAGAGGCTTGTAATTTTCATCATAGGTATACCTCAACTATGAGGGACAAAATAAAATAAAAATCCAGAAAATCACATTGTAGGATTTTGAAAGAATTTATTTGCAAATTATGGTGGAAATTAAGTATTTGGTCAATAACAAAATTTTCTCTCATTACTTTAGTATATACTCTTTGTTTCTTGATCTCCTCTAGAGCAGTGATGTTTTGGAGCTGTCGCTGGGCAACATAGACTTTCAACTCCCTCCAAAGATTTTCTATTGGGTTGAGATCTGGAGACTGGCTTGGCCACTCCACACATTCTCCCAATCTAGCTTAAGCAGGGGGACACGTCTGGCACTGCAGGATTTGAGTCCCTGGCGGCGCAGTGTGTTACTGTGGTAGCCTTTGTTACTTTGGTCCCAGCTCTCTGCAGGTCATTCACTAGGTCATTCACTGGGTGAGATATGGCGTGGAGCCCCAGATCGAGGGAGATTATCAGTGGTCTTGTATGTCTTTCATTTTTTAATAATTGCTCCCACAGTTGATTTCTTCACACCAAGCTGCTTACCTATTGCATATATAGTCTTCCCAGCCTGGTGCAGATCTACAATTTTGTGTCTGGTGTCCTTTGACAGCTCTTTGGTCTTGGCCATAGTGGAGGAATTTACCAATTAATTCATTAGAAATCCTACAGTGTGATTTTCTGGATTTTTCCTATTTGGTCTCTTATAGTTGAGGTATACCTATGATGAAAATTTCAGGCCTCTCATCTTTTTAAGTGGGA
>JAOTRS010000044.1:1402459-1420569 GCA_028565755.1 Dinotopterus cunningtoni
TGAACAGTAGAATCGAACGTAAATTCATGCAACACTGTCAAATTGAAATTGCTTATTACTTCTTATTGGACGAGCAACGTAAGAAACATTTTTTTTTTTTTTTTATAATTCATTCCGTTTCTTGGTTCCTGGAACGTCTACATGGCCGGTAACTGGCGGCTGGTTGGTGTTTATTAATAGACGCACAAGGATATGGAGAAAGTTTGTGTTGCATAAATGTTTGGTTTGGCCGGCGAAAATATTGACATAGAATTTTACAACAAAGTTGGGAAAGTTATACCTGATAACCAGTAAACCAGTTAACTGAACTCAACTTTCAGGAAAAGGAATTATAAGCTAATATTTTATACATTTAGCTTTGTTTTTGTTAGCTTGGATGGTGACAAAAAACAGTGAGTTAAGGTAAAATATTTACATGAAGTTGAATTGGCCAAAAATTTGAAATAATGATGGCTTTAAAGTTAAGTCGAAATTAAAAGAAAAATTATGTTGATGTAATGTCCTAGCTTGTTCGAAACTTCAATTCCAGGTTTCTATATCTTGCTTTATATCTGTACTACGGTATAATTTTTATTGGCTTATTAGAAATTTTATCATCTATTTTTAAAACCATTAATCAAAAAAGATGGAGTCTAACTTTAAGATACTCCATATGGTCTCATCTTATTTTGAATTCTTATCGTAACATTGTCCTGAGTGTTGATTGATTGATTTTTAGTTTTTTTTCCCCTTTCAGGGACCCATTCGCAGCACATCGTCGCCAGATGAGGAGCGTGTTTGGGTCGTTCGGGTTCGAACCGTTTCCCCTGACTCCCCAGATCCAGTCGGCCCGAACTCCCATGCAAGTACAGGTAAACACACCTGTCTCCAAATCCTGGAAACGCTTTTCCTGAGAGTTAGCATCAAGATTATACACCCCGACTGATGTAATAATGTGATGACGGATGCTAAATAAGGAACAAAACAAAAATGAAACATTGCATTATAAATACTAAAGATTGTTTTTTTGTATTTGTGTGTATATGTCCAGAATTATCTGTTTATTAATGTCCATGTTTTTTGTAGCCTCAGACTGGTGCTTTGGCTCCCTTCGGTATGATGGGAATGGTAAGAGAACAGTATTCCACTTTTTTCCTTTTTGCCACTTAAATGCTCTGCGTCAACGTCAGGATTGTTTGTGTGATTTGGAACCTTAATGATGACGAAGCCTGATTGTGATTTTGCACAACTTGGATTTCAGCTTCTGTGTTTTTTTCAGTACAGATAAACATGTACGTTGATGTCATTAAACATGATACAAATTTGGCTAATGACAAATGTGTATGTAGAATTATAATGTTCTTGGTGTGTGCTGCAGGGAGGAGGATTCATGGATATGTTCGGAATGATGAACAGCATGATGGAGAACATGGTAAGTGACATCACACATACGGTACACACCAGTTGTGTGTGCATTTGCATATTGGAAATGCCTCCATATTTGGATCTGTTTGCGTGTAAGCGTGAGCATTTTTGTGTGTTTTATAAATTAACGTTTGAGTGGTATTTGTTAATGCATGCATGTGTCTGTGTCTTCTACAGGATAGGTTCTCTGGTTCTCCATCATGTCAGTCGTTCTCCTCCTCCACAGTCATCTCGTATAGCAGTGACTCCGGAGCCCCGAAAGTGTACCAGCAAACCAGAGAAATCAGAACAGCACCTGGAGGGGTGAGACACGCATGCACACACACACACACACACACACACACACACACACACACGCACACACGCACACAAAAGTGACATTATGAGGACACAAGCTTTAGTTGGTCACTTAGTTCGAAATACCACACACGTGCACATGTTTAAAAGTGGCTTTGAGCAATTAGAATATCACTTAGAAGGGTCTCTCTTACCCCCATTCTTGTAATTAAGACATTTTGGCGACACTTAACTGCTTTGCACAGTTTTACTAAAGCGTCTCTGAATAATTAGAACATCACTTGGAGAGGTCTTTCACACACACACACAATGTGCTTTATGGGAACTCTGTTATCCCATGATCCTACACAAACACACTCCTACAGCCTTTAGAAATTAAAACATCACTTGGAGGGGTTTGTGTTTCGACCCACCCCATCGGCCGTGTGTGTGTGTACAAACACCCTTTTGTAATTACTTTGAGGCACAAGCACACGCCGTCACATACCTGCTTTATGGGGACTCACATTATGCACGTATATTACACTTGGTTTATGGAATCTCTCAATTATAACATTCTTACACATTCTTATAATCATGACAGTGTAAGAACACAACAGTTTTCCATGGACTTTCCATAATACTCTACACGCATGCTGTTAAAGCAGCAGCTCTGAGAAATTAGAACATCACCTAGAGGTATCTTGGTCTCTCTCTCTTGCTTTCTTTCTGCCTCTACCCACTCCACTGCCCACGATGTGTGCTTGGGTGCACACGTACTTTTATAATTATGATGACGCACCAGCACATACTGTCACATTCTTATTATTTTAAACAGGGTTTATATATTAGACTGTGATGATGCAGTGTGCCAATTTAATAAATCTTTCACACATTCCGGAATTAATGACATTATGAGGACACAAACCTGTTTTATGTAAATTTCATGATATTACACACACATGCTCTAAGAACAATGTCTCTGAGAAGTTAGAACATCAGCTGGAGGACACGCGCACACACACACACACACTACTTTTCATACCTTTCTTTTGTAATACTTTTCTTTATTTGTGCGTGGGTAGATCAGAGAGACGCGTCAATCGTTGCGTGACAGTGAGAGCGGAATGGAGCGGATGTCCATCGGCCACCATATCGGAGATCGAGCTCACGTGATGGAACGCTCCAGAAACGCACACACTGGGGATCAGGAGCACCGACAAGACTTTATCAACCTTGAAGAAAGTGAGTGCGGCACCGGTTTTCCCGTGGCTTTCTGACTCTAATGTGTATCAGCTAAAACTGGCTGAAACATCGTGTAATTTATGCTAATCTTGTAGATTAGAAAATACGTTTGTATGTATGGTCGTAGAATTTCATTTGAGACACAGCTTGTTCTTTGTATAACGTCTGCCAATTTCTGACTCTGTTTCAAGTTTAAATAATTTAATTAAGTAATTAAATTTAAATTCAAGTTTCTTGTTGACTATTTTAACAATGTTACTTTTTTTCCCCCATTATCTGTGTATCTTGTCTCTGTCTTTCTCGATTTATGCCTCAGGTGAAGCTGAAGCTTTTGATGAAGAATTCAGGAGGGGGGTGGGGCGCTACATGAGTCCTAATGCCCGTGGCCTGGATTACGGACGGAGCCGAAGGACAGCGGCAGGACAACTGGCCTTACCTGCTCCACCGAACTCCAACCCCTCATCCTCTCCTCGACCCCCCCACCGTCCCCGCTATGACTGGTAAATTATTAGCTGAGCCAAATTTCTAAATAACCTACTTTAGTAATTTTATCACAGCCTATTGAACCGCTAGTTTATTTATTCACTTTAATCTAATGGCCCGCCCTTTTTGCATAACTTAAACACCTAGCTATCTTCAGTAACTCTGAATTCTTAGTTCTGACTGGTCAAAAGATGTTATACATTTTCTTTAGCAGCAGCTCAGATGTTGATTCTGGCTGGAAGGCAAATCTTGCTTGTTCTAATACATATTGACGACGCACACAAGTACGTCTTTTAACATGGAACAGATCTTTAAGGTCTCAAAAACGGACCTTTTTTTAAGGAGTCCCCAGTTTTAGCTATTTTATTTTAGTCACTGGTGTCTAAATAATGTGAGAACTTTTAGCCTAGTCACAGTGACTCCACTTTGTATAGTGCTGCATCACATCGCTCTTAATTACTAAATAAAATAAAACACTTATAAGAAATGAAGTTAATTGCTTGGTCGTAAGTGACAAGCAAGGTTATAGGTAGCTGCTTTAGTGCCAATGTATCGCTGGTCACTGCTTTTTTGCGATTTATCCTTTAACCGACAGAGAGAAAATTGTAGATAAATACCAAACTAACTAGTAACAAGCTTAGTTTACCGTTAATTGCTATTGAGTGTATTGTAATACTGTTTTGCTGAGGTTAATTGCAATTGTGTGTGTGTACATGCAGGTGAAGAAACCAAGCAGATGAGCCTCATGATCTACCTGATGATGTGAAGAAGATTGTTTAGGAAACCATGGTCCTGCGTTCTGGTGTGTGTGTGTGTGTGTGTGTGTGTGTGTGTGTGTGTGTGTGTGTGTGTGTGTGTGTGTGTGTGTGTATAAACACTGCAGGACTGACACTGTACAGTATAAATAGCTGGGTCCAAAAATCCGAGTGCACTCCTCTCTGCTATATAGGCCACATCACAAAAGTCTCACCTATGGACGTGTATACCCTAATGACTACATGGGTCATGGGGCATTATGGGGTACAATTCCCGGACCCTGTCCTGTTGTAGGGCATTGTGGAAACTCCTGTGTGTGCGTGTGCTCTTGATATGCTTTGACAAAATAGTGGACTCCAAAGATAGTAAAAAAAAAGAAAGTTGTGATTTAGGACATGCCGTGAGTGTTATTAGTAGTATTGAAATTGCATTCATGTTTGCTTGGTAGTGCACTCTGAAATTTTGGACACTATGTACATGCATGCACACACACACACTTCAACATTCAAAGTCCATTCCTATGCTTCCAACTCTTAAATATTAAAAATGTGTAATTTATATACTGCTACACACCAGGCATGTGCCGATATTAAAAATTTCATATAACCAGAATAGGTCCGAAGTTCTGTTGTAGTTAACGTTAAAAAGAATTGATTCATCTCACGCCTGTTCTAAAATGGACCCACAGTTCACATGCTCCGAAATAAGGACTATTATACGCCAGCTGTCCTCGTGCAGCACTGCGACCGAGACGTGCAGAACGAGCCTCACCTTCTGACTGGATTTTATGTCAGCAGTGTTGAATACCGCGGCATGTTGCACCCTTAGTCATCGGCACATGCCTACTACACACACACTGTACAGTTCATTAATGTCTGTGTTGTTGACGCTATGCTAATCTGTGATTTGAGCTGTACACTGTTGACTAGTTACACTTATTAATAAATAAATTAAAGTTGTGTTTGGCCCTTGTCTTGTTATTAACTGTACAGTGTGTGTGTATATTAAGTGCATATATACCCATCACTTTATTTGGAACACCATATTAATGCTGTGTAAGACCTCTTAGTTCTACAAATTGAGGTTTTGCCATTGGTGTGTCTTATTATTATTATTACTGGATTTTTGTTTGTTTTTGCATACGCTGGAAATCTCCACGTCTTACCACTACCATTTTACTACTGGATTTTTAAACCAGTTTGAGACTATTTTGTGACGTTATCCTGCTTGAAAGAGTCATGGGTAAATTGTGGCCATAGATGGATGTGCATTTTGCAGCCACGATACAGGAAAAGTTTTGGCATTCCGCACAACTTGATTTGCATTAAGGGATGTGCCGGGAGAACATTCCCCACACCATTGCACCATCTCAATCAGCCTAAACATTTGACCCAATCAGGCTGTGTCCATTGATTCATGCTGTTGACTGCAATTTTCCCTCCTAGTTTCCATGAACATGTGGTCCTCAGAATCCTGTTCTTGGCTGACTTTAGATGACTTTAGATGGTTTGCTTTTGTAGCCCATCCACTTCAAGGCTTGACGTGTTGCATGTTCTGAAGTGCTTTTTCTTTTCAAAAGAGTGTTTGTAAAGAGTGTTTATATGAGTTACATTAGTCTGCCAGTCAACTTGAAGCATTCCTAAAGTTTTGAGACTATTGTGCGTTAAAACATGAATCTTGACCTCAAAATTTGCATGATTTCATACATTGCGCTGCTGCCCCGTAATCGACTAATTGTATGAATGAGCATGTGTCCAGGTGTTCCTAATAATGTGTATGGTAAGTGTATATATAAGACATTAAAAATGACTTTGCTAGCTAATACATGTCAACCGTGTGTTCGCAAATCCCTAAACACACTCATTTCTAATTTTATAGGAAATAGTAACCGTAAGTGCTATGTTGTTGCAATCTTGGAAGAAAACACACCCATATTTACCAAGATGATAGGGTTTTTTTTGTGATCTTTTATACATAGTACATCTGGAGCAGTGCTTATGGACATGCTGCTTGCAAAAGGTTTGTTATTAAAACGCATTTGAGTTTAATTACCTGGATGTTTTTTGTTGGCGTCTGTTCCACATTAGATTCTGAAGTGTGTTCTGGGTCATGACCTTTGCTGATCCTATGACCCCACCAACCATGATCTTAAGGACCCTTTCACAAGTTCTTATAATGAATCATGAGAAAATATAAGGTCCTCGGAAAACAGCTCCACCCTGGCCACTTAAAAAAAATATTGAACGTAATACATGGAAAATGGAAATATTGAACGTAATACATTATTCTCAAATTAACTTAGGGTGCATATTTAGTGTAAGAACTCTGTGTACATAATGAAATATATACAGCGAATTAATTTATTGTATATTTTGTTACGGCTATGCTAGCTACCAATTTTTCAGTCCAGTTAACGTTCTGGTCCGTCTTCATGCCGTCCGGCACATCGGGCAAAAGGTACTCACTACCCTGGAGGTATATCTCATTTTTGTGGCAGTTACTAACGGGGTTGGCTCGCCAGCTTGATACCTGATTGTATCTGAGATACAGTGGCAACCTGGCAGTGTCAGGGCCCAAACTGGTGGACCTCCTGATCAGTAGTCCAACACCTTAACCACCGAGCCCCCTAGTTAGCTATCTAACCTAGCTATATGTTACATGATTAAATACAAACATTTTTTGGTACAGAAAGTAAAAACAAAATATGAATATACACCACCAGGGCAAGAAGACTTCTGCCAGGACTATAAGACTTCCTATATCTTTGATTACAGCACACAATATGGTGGTCTAAATGATTCCACTTGTTTGCATTTTGTGTCCTGGAATATGTCTGTGTCCATAGATGTAATAACCTGGTCAATCAGTACATTCAGGTGGTCAGCTTTCTTCATTTTATTGCCACATAACGTTGCTGAGCCTAGACCTGAGCAACTAAAGCAACCCCAGATCATAACACTGTCTCCAGAAGTTTGTACAGTGGGCACTATGCATGACGGGTGCATCGCTTCATGTGCATTTCTACCATGAAGCTGATGGTTCAGCAGCTATCCATACTCTTCTTCTTCTTCTTCTTCGTCTTTCAGCTGTTCCCTTTTAGGGGCCGCCACAGCGAATTATCTGCCTCCATCTAACCCTATCCTTTGCATCCTCTTTTCTCACACCAACTAACTTCATGTCCTCCCTCACTGCATCCACAAATCTCCTCTTTGGTTTTCCTCTAGATCTCCTGCCTGGCAGTTCCAACCTCAGCATCCTTCTACCAATGTGCTCACAGTCTCTTCTCTGAACATGTCCAAACCACCTCAATCTGGCAACACTGATATTATCTCCAAAACATCTAACATGGGTTGTCCCTCTGATGGACTTATTCTTGGTCCTATCCATCTTTGTCACTCCCAAAGAGAATCTCAACATCCTTATCTCTGCTACGTCCAGCTCTGCCTCCTGTCTTTTTATCAGTCCCACTGTCTCTAAGCCGTAGAGCATAGCTGATCTTACCACTGTCTTGTACACTTTTCCTTTCATTCTTGCTGATACTCTTTTATTATACAACACACCTGACACTTTTCTCCACCCCTTCCAATTTGCCTGCACACATCTCTTTACCTCCATTCCACACTCTCCTTGCTCTGGACCATTGACCCTAAGTACTTAAAGTCCTGCACCTTGTTTATAGTACTTAAAGTCCTGCACCTCTTTATCCCTGTAGCTTCACCGTTCCACTTGGGTCCTTCTCATTCACACACATGTCTTCTGTCTTCCTGCAGCTAACCTTCATTCCTCTGCTTTCCTTTTTACCTCCACGTCTCGAGATTTTCCTCCACCTTTTCCTTGCTCTCGTTACAAAGCACAATGTCATCTGCAAACATTATAGTCCATGGAGACTCCAGTCTAACCTTATCTCACATCCTCTCAATCACCAGGGCAAACAAGAAGGGGCTCAAAACCAATGTTTGATGCAGATCCACCTCCACCTGGAACTCTTCTGTCACACCTACAGCACATCTGACCTACAGCTCTCATACATGCCCTGCACCACGCTAACATACTTCTCTGCCACTCCAGACTTCCTCATACAATACCACAGCTTCTCTTTCGGCACCGCAACATATGCTTTCTCCAAATCTACAAAGACACAATGCCACTCCCTCTTACCTTCTCTGTACTTCTTCTTCAGCATCCTCAAAGCAAATACTGCATCTGTTGTAATCTTTCTAGGCATGAGACCATATTGCTGCTCACAAATGCTCACCTCTGCCCTTGATTTAGCTTTCATTTTCCCAAAGCTTCATTGTATGGCTCATCAGCTTTATTCCTCTGTAGTTGCCACAGCTCTGCACACTTTCCTTGTTCTTAAAGATCGCCACCAATACACTTCTCCTCCATTCCTCTGCGATCCTCTCACTCTCCAAGATCTTGTTAAACCGACTAGTCAGAAACTCCACTGCCACCTCTCCTAAGCACTTCTATACCTCCATAGATATGTCATCAGGACCGACTGCCTTTCCACTCTTCATCCTCTTAAACGCCCCCTTCTCACCTTACTCTTACTTTTTTCCTACTTCCTGCTCCAGAACAGTCACCTTGTCTACTCTTCGTTCTCTTTCATTTTCCTCATTCAAAGTACCCCTTCCATGTTCCCATCACTCTCCTGGCACATGTTAGTACATTTCCATCCCTCTCTATAATCACTCTAACCGGCTGCGCATCATTCCCATCTCTATCTCTTTGCCTCGCCAACCTGTACAGATATACCTCTGCCTCCTTACTGTCCAACCTAGCATACAAGTCCTCATATGCTCTTTGTTTGGCCTTTGCCACCTCTACCTTCACCTTCACACTGCATCCCCTTACTCCTGTCTACTCTTCGTTTCCCACTTCTTCTAAGCTAACCCCTTTCTCTGTATTTACTTCTGGACTTTCTCGTTCTGCCACCAAGTCTCCTTGTCCACTTTTCCCTTTTACTGATGATACACCAAGTATCCTCCCACATGTCTCCCTGATCACCTCACTGTTGTTGTCCAGTCAACTGTCAGCACCTCCTGACCACCCAGTCTTAACTCCTCCCTGAAAACTACACATTCTTCTTCTTTTTTCAACTTCCACCCTTTGTCCTCTGCTCTGCCTTTGTCCTCTTCACCTTCCTCACCGCCAGGGCCATTTTACACACCACCATTCTGTGTTGTCTGGCTACATTTGCCCCTACCAATACTTTGCAGTCACTGATCTCTTTCAGATTACAACATCGACACAAGATGTAGTCCACCTGAGTGCTTCTGCCTCCGCTCTTATATGTCACCCTATGTTTCTTCTGGAAGAAAGTATTTACTACTGCCATTTCCATCCTCTTTGCAAAGTCCACCACCATCTTTGCTTCTGTGTTCCTGGCCTGAAGACCAAACCTGCCCATCACAGTCTCATCACCTCTGTTCCCTTCCCAAACATGTCCATTAAAATCCACACCAATCACCATTCTTTCACCCCTGGGGATGCTCTGCATCTCCAGAATCTCTCCTTATGTTCTAACTCACATCCTACCTGTGGGGCATAACCATTAACAACATTGCACATCACACCTTCAATTTCCAGCTTCACAATTATCACCCTATCTGAGACTCTTTTCACTTTCAGAACATTCCTTACAAACTCCTTTTTCAGGATAACTCCTACTCCATTTTTTTTCCTATCCACACCTTCTAGCCTTGCTTCTGCTACAGCTTTTAATAATGTGTTGGACAGTTTTAAATACCATGTCACTCATTTCAAATTTTTTTTTTGCTTGATGCCTTGCAATATTTTGACACTTATTTTGGTCAGACAGTGTACGTTTCTCAATATGAGGAACACTAAATTGACCCAAATTCTTAAGTTCGATGGTTGGACATAATTTTGTCCCTGTATTTGGGAGAATCACTGTAACAACATAGAAATGGGACATAGCTACATCTTCATACCATAAGCCTGCTGGTAACAAGTGAGAAACATTAGAAATTAAGTCACTGATTCAGCTTGTGTAGGTGTTGTAAGATGTAGCTGGAGAAAAAAAGAAAAGAAACTAAAGATAACTAGCTAGGTTAAGTTCAGTTTTTACCTTACAAAGGCTACACTTGTCGGACTGACGTTAGCCATTGTCTTTATGTATAGGTCATGTTGCTGCATCTCAGAACTCTTTTTTTATGTCCACGCATGGAAGTCCCCATAAAACCAGGTTTGGGCTGATTTTAGCTTTGAATGTCTGTAACCATAGTGACAACTGCAGTATGAATGTTTTATCAAGGCATTCTTTTATTATTGTACATAATTCAGAGGATGAAACTGTAGCCATTTTAAATGTATGTTAAATATATTTTAGCGTAATAATATTTTGCATTTTGTAGAACATACATGGACAGCCAGAAGGAACAAATGTCCTTACTGGTGTAGGTATGTGGGGAGAAATATGTGCATCGTTGAAGCTGACACATCCACATGCATACACATGACAAATACCAGTAGATGGAGCACAAGCAGAAATAGGAAAAGAAGAAGAAAATAGACACACACACACACACACACACACACACACACACACACACGAAAAAAAAAAAAAACTGCCTGGTTGCTATGGTTACAGCACAATGGAAGACGGGACATAAAAGAAATGTAGAAGAAGGGAGAAACTGAGGGACAGAAGAAAAAATTGAGACAGATGAAAAAGAAGAGTGCTAGTGTGTTAGATTAAATTTGCTATATTGGTTATGATAATATGAAAGTCTTAGATTGTTCCACATTTCTGTCTTAGATGTTGTACATAACTGTTCACCCTGACTGGTCGACTGCATTCGGTAAATGAATGCCTGCGGACACTTTTTTGTACAATCCCATCATGCACTGTGAAACACAGAAGGAGGCGCTTCCTAGTGGCTTATCTGCACAGGTGTTGTTTTATAAGAAATTATGATTCGCATTTATTGAAGGTTGTGGTTGTAGACACTTTGTAAAAGTAAGATTTCCACCATGTGAGAGTCTTCAGGACAGAAGACTTTGCACTTCCTGGTTTCTCAGTAACATGGCAGCTATGTGTTTTTTTTTATTTATTTATTTATTTATTTTTTTACATTTTTTACATTTTTGTCGTATTAACTTTTATAGACTTTCAGTACCTGCTTTATTGTGGTGGATCTGAAGCCTGTCCCAAGTAAGACTAGATGCAAGAATGGACTTCAGATGTAACACCAGTGTACATTTACCATTTACATTTAGCTGCATGTTTTTGTACAGCAAGAAGAGAACCTGGAATAACCCATGCAAGTAAAAAAATGCCGGCACCTGCATTTACAGTAACTTAAACTTACGACTTGACCGTTTACGATGCCAAATTCAGTTTTTTTTTCTCTGCTTTGAGACCAGAAACGCAAAGTCACAACCTTTAGCCGAATGCAACAGCTACACCTAAAAACTACTGTTTAGAGCCATGATAACTATGATATAATGATATAATAATAAAAAATTGCAAGAAATGCAGTGCCATGAAAATGTATTTTTTTTGCATATTTGTCACACTTAAATGATTGAGATCAAACTATTTTTTATGTTACACAAAGATAACATTAAATGCAAAATGCGGTTTTAAATGATGATTTAATTTCTTAAGGGAAAAAGCTATCAAAACCTACCTCTCTCTGTGTGAAAAAGTAATTGCCCGCCTTGCTAGACTTTTGTGCAAATATTCTGTGTATTGATAGGACAAAATTTGGAAACTTTGAAAACTTTTTGGAAGGGGTGCATCCCATTACATCTGGTGTAAAAATCTAACACAAAGAACAACATACCAACAGTCATACTGTACATGGTGGTTGTAGTGTGATGGTCTTGGGCAGCTTTGCAGCTTCATGACCTGGACGACTTTACATAATTGATGGATACGTGAATTCTGCGCCCTACCAGAAAATCATGAAGGAGAATGTCCGGCCATCAATTTGTGACCTCAAGCTCAAGCACACTATGCAGCAGGACACTGACCAAAAATCCTTAAACGGGCAGTTCAAGCTGGAAAACCCTCCACTGTGGCTGAATTAAAGCAATTCTGCAAAGAAGAGTGTGCCAAAAGTGATTTGAAAGCGTCATTGCCAGTTATCACAAATGCCTAATTGCAGTTGTTGCCTACTAAGGTACTACAAACAGGTATTAGGTTTAGGTTAGGATTTTGAAGTGTTTCTGTGCCCATTCAATCTGTAGAGCATTTAGGAGGTCAGACACTGATGTTCGACTGATGTTTCAGTTTGTCCTAAAGGTGCTTGATGGGGTTGAGGTCAGGGCTCTGTGTGCGGGCCAGTCAAGTTCTTCCACACCGAACTCATCAAACCACGTCCTTATAGTCCTTGCTTTGTGCACTGGGGCTCAGTCATGTAGGGATAGAAACGGGCCCTTACCAGGCTGTTGCCAAAAAGTTACACAGAAGCATAGCATTGTCCAAGATCTCTTGGTATGCTGAGGCAATAAGATTGCCCTTCACTGGTGATAAAGGGAACACCTGATTTCAATAATTAACAGGTTTGGCCAAATACTTTTGTCCATAAAGTGTAGCTATCAGTATGGTTTATTAACCTCTCTCTCTTTCACACATTTCTTTCTAGTCTTCCTTCGTCATACGCCTTAAGAATATGCAAATACGCAAATGAGATGCAAATCATCGAGCTGTCACACGTTATATACCCCCCCCCCCCCACCCCCACCCCGAGTGCGTGTCTCGCGATCCCTCAGCCGTGGAATTTTTGTTTTATATATAGCTCGTGCCCGTTGCACGAAAAGAAAAAGGGAAAAGAAGAAGAAAAAGAAGAAGAAACACGAACAGAGGGAGAGGGAGAGGGAGGGGGAGAAATCAGGGAAGAAAAGGGGGTGGGGAAGAGGAGGAAGGCGCACGCACGCGCGCATCAGATTGTGTGTGTGTATATGTGTGTGTGTGTGTGTGTGTGTGTACAGTCATTCCTGCTGAAGAAGAAGAGAAAAGAAAGAGAAAAGCAAGCAGAAGAAATAAAGACAGATGCATGATTTCGCGGAGCGCTTGTGATGGGGAGCTCGTGCGTGCACGCGCCGCATGCGTGTGTCCGCGCGTGCGTGCGGTAGGAGGAGAGAAAGACGCGGAGCAAGAAAAGGAGAGGAGGAAGGAGGGATCCGGCATCGCAGCGCCAGCTTAGGTAAAGGAAAAGAGCGGAGAAAATGGATGGAGCACTCATCCTCGTCCTCCTGTTCTCCTTCTGTTCTTTGTGTGTGTGTGTGTGCGCGCCTGGTGGCAGTATGTATGTGTGTGTGCGCCCTGTGTTTCTACTAGCAAAAGAATGTCTGTGCGTATATGTGTGTGTGTGTGTGTTCGCCATGCTTCTGCTCCGTGGAGAAAAGACTGCAAAAAGGGGGTTCGTGCTGCACGCGCACACACGCGCGCATGTGCGCTGCGTTATTGTGTGAGATCCAGAGGTGGCCTGCGTGCAGCGGCGGCGCGCGCGACCAGTCCAGCTTCACTGCAGAGCTGCAGAGTGCATACAAAAGAACGCGCGCGCGCGCTCACGTGTGTGCGTGCGTGTGTGTGTGTCTCACAGACAGACCTGTGTGTATATATGCGTGTGTGTATGTGTGACAGCCCCATCTTTTCATAGGCTTGTTTCGTTTCTGTGTGTGTTTGCATGTTACATAGAGGCCTGTCACCTGTGTGTGTGTGTGTGTGTGTGTGTGCATAGACTGATCTATATTATTCATATTTGTCTATATGTATATATGCATATGTGTGTAGAGCTATGTTTCTTATACTTGCGTGTATGTATGTATAGACTGATCTATATTGTTCATACTCGCCTATATGTGTGTGTGTGGTATAAACTGTATTGTTTTTGTTTATGGGTTGGTGTGTGTGTGTGTTTGCATGTTTCATACAGGCCTTCCACCTTTGTGTGTGTGTGTGTGTGTGTGTGTGTGTGTGTTTGTGTGCATAGACTATTCATACTTTTCTATATGTATAGATGCATGCACATGCATATATATGTGTGTGTGTTTGTGTGTGGGTTTGGGTTTGTATAGACTGTCTCTTAAACTTATCTATATCTGTGTATAGTATAAACTGTTATTTTTGTTTCTGGGTTATTTTGTGTGTGTGTGTGCATAGACTGATCTATATTATGCATACTTGTCTACACACACACACACACACACACACGCACGCATATATACTGTATATGTGGACTAAGATGTTTTTTTACTTGTCTATATGTGTGTGTTTGTGTGTGTGTGTGTGTGTATGCCTCTATATTATTCATACTTGTCTCTATGTATATATGCATGTGTGTGTGTGTGTGTGTGTGTGTGTGTGTGGACCGAGTGACCTATGTTTCTTGTACTTTTTTATATGTGTGTCTGATAGAATAATAGAAGCTGTATTGTATTTGTTTAAGGATTGGTTTGTGTAGTTTGTGCGTGGTTGTGTTTATGCATATGAGCTTTTCATCATGTTAGTCCAGTGGTTTGGATGTGTGCGTGTGTGTGCTCGGGCAATTGTCAAAACCGGAAATATGAAAACTTGCCAGAAAGGAATTATATTAAATGAGTTACACATGCTGCAGTGAGTGAATATTTGACCTTAAACATATTGGGACATAGCGTTTTGTTTGGACACGCTGCATGTCCATGTCTGCAGCCAAGTCTTCCTGGCAGAAGTTTTGTGCTAAAATATCCTGGTACTTAACCAAATTCTCGATGTCATCAATCTTCACAAGAGGCCCTGAACCACCAGCCACAAAAACAGCTCTAAAGCCTCATTGATCCACCACCATATTTTTACTGGGTTTTGAGCTCTGTCTGTTTCTTCTGAGGTTCACTTTCCTTTTGCCTAAAATGTAGAGAGTGTTCACGGTTTTCATATGATCTGACCACAGTGCAGGATTTTGACCGTAGCTCACGTTATGCGGGATCTCTTTAGAGGTGTCAATTATCTTGTCATTCTACCTGTTATTTACCTCTTTTTGTGAACAATAAAGGAAAAATAGTTTGAGATAAAATTTTATTTCGATCACTAGAGAGGTGCCAATAAATTTGGTATTGACTGTAGGGGTCTGTGTGTGTGGCTATACTGTGTATCTCAGCGAGTCCTTAAACACCCTGCTGTTCATTCCAAACTGCTGGCTTGTGAATGAGTGTGTGTGTGTGCGTGTGCTTGTCAGTGGTGGGGTGTTAAGATTTAATTATCACGTGGGCTGTGTTCTATATATAGTCTCATACTCTATAAATAAACACTGTATGTGTGCTTATGAATGAAACATCTCAATATATCCTTCCCCCGCCATCTTTTTTCTGCCTGTCATTTTTTTCACCCACTAAATGTGTGGTTTTAAAGGCAGGTCTCGTTTTTTTCGGGTTTTTTGAAACCCTACCGACTCTATCGCCTGTGACACAAAAGTGTGAATTGCAAGTTTGATTCGGATCGGTTAGACGTGTTGATTAATTTATTTTAGAACAACACCTCAGACAGTAGTTCCTGTCGCAAGGCAAGTCACATGGTGATAATAGTAATGGGCTTATTTGAATATTCTACCATTTCTATAGTAACAACTTGTACAGTGGTACTTCAGCATGCAAATTTAATCTGTTCCGTAGGCGAAGACATGTACGTAAATTAAGTAAATATAAAATAAATAGACATTAAACCTCACTTAACCATATTTTATGATTGGCACTGGCTGCTTTCAAAAAAACGAAACTGAAAGTGGCTGCCTTTTCTTCTTGCTATTGTCCTTGCTAACATTCTTGGGACCCATGGTGCTATGTCTTTACTAAATCTTGCACAAAAAGGTAAAAAACCCACAAAATACCATGTAAACTCACTTTGCTTTGCTTTTCACTGACGCAAACAAGTTTTGAATTCGGTTTGTTCACTCATATGCTGAAAATAATTTGTATGCAGAGGCAAATTTCTTGCTAAATTTTATTTCTTGAGGCGAAAGTTCGTATGCCAGGGGACCACTGTACAACCAGTTGTGCTATGTGATTTCTCGATAACATGACAAGCTGACCTTTTTTCTTTAGTAACCGTGGGAAGTTGTGTTATAAAAGGAGTAAAACACTGTAAGATGATTTTCATAGGTAAATATTCATACCACATCATCACTGGTTATTTTCCTACAAAAGCCTGACCCTAATGGTTTTCCTAATACTATATACATATACAAAATGGCATCCGCTCAACCAACAGGAAGCCAGAATTGTTCAATATAGAAATGCATGCCAGTGGCCTGTATAACCATTTCCATAATGCTAGAGGAAAGGGAAGGTGAAACAGGCCAGAGATACACCATGGACACTGGAGCAATTGCTCCCCCTCCCCACTCCCTCACTGGCCTGTGTTCACATTACTATTTTTTTCCGTACTTGAGTACTCATTCACTCACTCATCGTCTATACCGCTTTATCCTGTATTCAGAGTCGCGGGGCGCCTGAAGCCTATCCCAGGAGGCTTAGGGCAAGAGGCGGGGTACACCCTAGACAGAGTGCCAATCCATCGCAGCCGTATTTGTGTACACTTGTGTAATTTTAGCCTCCGAACCAGACTTTAGAGTCAAGTGTTCTCGGAAACCATCCCGGTCCCTAATGTGAAAACACTAATCCATTAATGTGGATCTTCTTAAAAATAGAACAACATAACTGTTCAGGATCTCCATTCAATCTGCCTTCACTGAACCTAAGGGGAGCAAATTTGTTCCAACATGGGAATGTCCCTGTGCATAAAGCAAGCTTCATGAAAGCAAGTCCTGACCTCACATCTGTGACAATAAGAAGTACCTGTTGGTGTGATGGTTAGGTGTCCAAAAATTTTTGGTCATATGATTGTATATGAAAGCATTATATGGAACAATCACAGTTGTTGCTATTGGTGATATATCAGCCCATTCACTACTTACATGCTGCAGAGCGAGAGCTGGTTAGCCAAAACAGAAACTGACAAAAGAAGAAACAAAGGAGCTTTGTCGTTTAAAGTGTTTAACACTCTCAGTTCTTGTGTGTTTGTGTTTTTACAGTATTTAATCCGTTGAATGCTGTGTATTGTGCGTTAATCGCCTGATAAAAAGAAATGGAGTGATGAAAACCAGAACTCACAAAGAGCCGGTGAGTTCAGAGAAAATAATGCTGTATTCAGGAAAGTTGCTTTCACTATGTGTGTGTGAAATTTCTGCATAAACTTCTCCGTCGTCAGCTTACTGATTGCAATTGCCTGTCTGTCTTATCTGTTTATCGATCTATGTGAATATAGCATGATTTTTCGTCGATCATCCCTTCCATCCATCCATTCATCTAATCATCCACCCACCCACTTTCCTACTTGGTTATTCTTTTTTTGTTTGGAAAAACACCTCTTTAATCCTCTGTTCTTTCTTCTTCTCAGATGCCTGTACGTAGTGGGCGAAGGCGGGGTGGCAGCGAGGAGCGGAGGGGAAGGCGTCCACATCCTAGCCCTTCTCGAGCAGAACGAAATGAACGACAAACAGTAAAATACTGTCTATACAAGTTTTCATCGCTCTTTTGTTTCCCTGCTTCATTTTACCCCACAGCAACCTCTTTATTTGGCATTCTCTCTAGCTCCTTTATTTAGTGAATCAAATAGAGTGAAATAATTATGGAAGTCATAGAACTAATCATGATGAAATATTATCCTAAGCATCTTTCAAACCTATTAGACATCATAATCTGTGAGGCCTTCGTCTCACCATGTACCGTATATCATAGTTTCTTGCTTTGTCATCTTTTGTTCTCATCTCTTATGTCATATTTCTTTTCTTTTTCCTTCATTGTACCGTTTATCTATTCCTGTGCAGCCTTATTCATTTTTCATAAATATCAGATGAGAAAGTGTACAGTCGTGGCCAAAAGTTTTGAGAATTACATAAATATTGGAAATTGGAAAAGTTGCTGCTTAAGTTTTTATA
>JAOTRS010000044.1:1445159-1450159 GCA_028565755.1 Dinotopterus cunningtoni
CTAATGTTTATCAGTACATTACAGAAAATAATGAACTTTATCACAATATGCTAATTTTTTGAGAAGGACCTGTATGTGTGTGTGAGGTTGTGCATTGTAAAGGGTCGGCACTCAATCCAGGGTGTACACCTTGTGCCCTATAAGTGCCCTGTGCTTCCTGCAACCCTGAAAAAAAGAGGCTGGTAAGAGAACATCTGTTTATAGCTGCTTAAAAATAAATGCTAACTGGGAATCACCCTTTTTCTTGGGTCTTAAACGTATCCATAAATAAATTAAACATGGCATTCTTTACATTCTTCGACTGTGATGTAATGTTAGTGGTATAAACTTGACATCATTGATTATTTGCTATGATTAGAACCACCTAAAAGTCTTGATTGGTCAAAACAAAGCAAAATAAAAATCATTAGATTATCAGTAATAAATTACTGTATTCGATTTCTTGGATCTATATTTTACAGTTACTTACTTTGTTCAGCGCCTGACTTTGACTCATTCTACCCTTTAATAAACATTTATGCTACATGATGTATTTAAAAAATATTTAGTGATATTTAATTAAGCTATATCATGAGTGCAAGTGCTGTTGTTCTAAATATATTGTACTGATCTTCAATGCAACAGCAGAACCTCAAGTGAGATATTGCTATAATACAACAGTTCTACAAATGCCTTTATAATCAACAGATTATGAATTTTTTTTTTTTAACTAATAATTTTGCTCTGCCAACACATAACTAACTGGGACTGGCGAACAGTTAGCGGCCAAAAGTTATAGTAATTAACAAGATGAAAATAGGTGTAAATTCTTATCGGTACTATGTAGCCAAAAGGTGTTGGTCAATGTGGCTCAATGGTATGGTTCTTGCCCGCCATGTGGAAGGCCTGGGTTCAATTCCCACTGTATGTCCAGATCCTAGCTACTGGATGCAGTGCCGGTTTCAGGCCTGGATAAAGCGGGAGGTTTCCGTCAGGACGAGCATCTGTGTTAATTTGTGTGGCGACCCTTTGACTACAGCTTTGTGTACAAAAGCAACTTTCGTAGCCCAAGGGAATAAACCATGAAAATGGTTGACAGTCCTGTAAATTTTGTAGGTTTCTTTTTATATTTTCACCTATTCCGCTTTCGGAGTTCCAGTGTTCCAGGTTGATTCCCATACAGTGTAAAATGGAAATCTAGTGCACTACATAGGGTGTACAATCCCTTGTTCCACACACCAAATAGTGCCTTAGCCTTTTGTTAGAAGTTAGTCAGTTTTGTAGCTCATGTTAGCCGTGAACAGAACAACACGGGACGGTGCAAAGGCAATTCGCAACAACTAAGAAGCAATTGCTAAGGGGACAAAATGTTGTTTAAGACGTAATGTAACATTATCCGAAGTGTTTTCTTACTAATAGTGTTTCTTTGACTGATTTTGAATGTGGGTTTTGGCAGGCAGCTGCTCTCTCCTCAATACTGTGGACCGTACAGAGCTACTTTCACCTATGGTGCGACAGACAGTTAGTGTGATGATTGATTGTTTGACCACCTGTGATGCATCGTGACACATAGGGTTAAATGTGCAAGTGTTCCTATGCTCTATATCATCACTTGTGAAATGCCTCTCGTCTAATCAGATTGCTCGGTTGGAGCTAACCGTATATTGTTTAATAGTAATAAGGCTTTAAGTATACATTTTAGCTTTATTTATTTCCATGATAAAATTTTTTAATCCAGATATAATAATTATACTTCCCTGCGGTCACGTTTAACCCGGGACATTTCTCCGCTTTCCAGGTGAAACATTACCTGCCCGTGACTCCCGACATGACAAACACCTCACCTCATGCAAGATCGAGTTACGGCCCGGGCGGGTGAGTCTATCGCTATCCCTCTCCTCCACTTATCTCTACTCTAACCAGCTACGCCACAGTCCAGTTTCACTCGCGTCGTGTTCTGTCGCGCTCTGTCAGTGCTGCCGAGTCAATATGACAGTAAACGCACACGCATTCTGATTCTGCATCAGTTCTGAAAATAGGACGCGGAAAGAGAAAGCATATTGGGGATCCGAATTATATCCTGCGCATACCAGCTAATTGCTTTTTAATCGCTTTTTAATTGCTTGCGCCTCTTTTGCATTGCATTCAGGCTCTTGCTACCTCACATAGAAATAAACATATTTAGTCAAAATTGGTCAACAATGACAAAGAGTAAATCTCATTGCCTCGTACAAAACACTGGGATATTTTCTATACAATACATATTTTTGTAATGTTATGTGAATAATAATTAATTACACATTTTATTACAAAAGAAAACATTTTAAATGAGAAAAGCAGTGTATTAAAATAATTCTGGATTATTTTCCAAATCCAGTTTCATCAACATACGGATGCTTTTTTTTTTTTTGAGCAAGCCTATCCGAGCAAATGTCTCCTTCTTGCCCTGTTCATCTGCTGCAATTTTCCCATCATCCACCCCCCTCCCCCTTTCTTCTTACCCCATGAATGGTACATTCCTCGCTCCATCATCCTCAGGCTGTGTGTGTACCAAAATGGGATTTTCCACTATCAACACTCGAGGAGGTGTACAGGGGGAAACGTGTCTTCCGCAGGAATATCAGATGAGGTCCGGCTGTGCCATGCGGACCTGGAGCCCCCCCCGCAATAGAATGGGTTTGACGCTCTGACACACTCATACTCGCACTCACTCACTCACACACACACACAAACACACGCACACACAGGCACCACGCTGACCAGCAGACACCCGGTGCTCGCTGGTTTCCTAGGAAGGACAACATCTGAGAGGCAGATGGAAGCCAAGCAAGGAAAAGGAGATGAGGATGAAAACTAGGAGAGCAAGGATGAAAGGAAAGAAGGCTGTTTGACAAACGGAGTGATCAAAGGAGGAGAAGAAGCCAAAGCTCGGGCAGGTACGTAGTGCTGCAGGACTACCCGAGTGCAATTTCATGGTGATGTGGGATCAGATTCACATTAGACCAGACCAAGGATGTGGAAAAGTGCCAAACTGGTCTGAGAGCGGCGTAATCACATGTAAAAGAGCATGGATCTTGGTTTTTAATGTATGCTTTCTCTTGCAGAAAAGAATACTCAATTATATGAGAGAGACAGAGAGAGAGAGAAAGAGAGAGAGAGAGAGAGAGAGAGAGAGAGAGCACTGGCAGAGAAATATGCACTTCAGCCTTGCCATATTATCATGATGATGTATGGCAGCTATGGGGTTTAATGCACTCTAATGGATCCTAAATACCATCTGAATGTCACCAATAGATGTGTGTAAATGGGAGAGGGAGAAAGAGAGAGGTGTGCCTGCAGGAAGAGAGAGAGAGAGAGGGAGAGAGAGAGAGAGAGAGAGAGAGAGAGAGAGAGAGCGCACTGGCAGAAATTGCTCTGCGGGCAAGCATCAAAGTGGTGATGTAGAGATACTGGCAGAGAAAAAAAACGCAGAGTACAGACAAGGGAAGAAGAAAATCCCTTGTGTTTCACTGACAAAGTATTCAAAGACATGCTGAGAACATGTACCGAAAGATTGCAGGTTCTAACCACCTTCTGTTACGGTAAAGCGAGACAGGAGACAGAAACAAAACCGGTTTTATCTTTATCGCATATGAAGTTTTTTGTATTATCAACATAATCAGTCTCGGTTTCGCCACCTGACATAAAAAAAAGCAGCGCCGTCTTGTCTGGAGGGACGGGCACAACTCATACACAACTCCGTTCAGGACATTTTAAATTGTAGTGAAATACATTATTGCCTCTATTGAGTGAGCAGTGATCTAAGCAGGTGGTTCACTGCCCCATTTCATTCCAGAGAGTTATCATTGCTCCTACTGGTTAAGAACAGGAACTGCAACAAACACTAATGGAGTCGTCATAAGGCAGGAATAATGCTGCCCCATGCACAGGGGGAAACCAGATTTCAGGAACATTAATGACAATGTTGCCTCATCAGATTAGTTTCAGAATACACAACGGTCAAGAAAAAGATTTCTAGTGCTAGACTGTTACTATTCTAAGGTTACTTAGATAATTCTTTGGATAAGTAAATGAGAGGTGGTTATTTAGCGGTTAACACTGTCACCTTGCATCTCGAGGGTTGAGGGTTTGAACCTCACCTGCAGAAGTTTGTATGTTCTTCACATGCTCGTTGTGTTTCCTCTGGGTACCCCAGCTTCCCCTGCAGTCCATAGACACCCTCTGTAGGCTGATTGGCGTTTCCAAATTGCCCGCATATGATGATGAGTTGGAGTCCTCAACAACATAACTTTTCTCCTAGAGTCGTGCCTGCTAATATGAAGCCACAGGTCACTGTAGCCATCCATCATGTGCAATTATGGATTGAATGGATGGATGGATGTCAGTGATGCAGGATGAAAAATATTAGTTGCATGGATCTATAGTCTGGGCTAAAATGAATTCAGCACCAGTTTCACTTCCCACTACTTTATACTATCAGGGGTCGTTCAATTCAAACTGGGACTTGTGATGCAATTTCTGGTAAAATATAGGTGTCTTGGTTTGATCATCAAAGGATTGCTGATGTTTTTTTCAAAAACCGCACCACTTGCACATTACAGAAACTTGTCTGGGAGTTATATATACTCCATATAATCCAGTTCCATGTTTGGGCCATTAAAGGAGTTCCTGGGAGGCCAGTGTTTCAGGCATGAAGCAGACAGTTCGATCATGTCTCCGGCGTACTGAGAAAACTTTTCACCTTGATGGTGTCCAAGCACTAGTGAAACACAGGGATAAGTGCATTATTGTAGCAGCGGATTATATAGAGACATAACTGTGCTCTGTTATTTTGCACAATCAAAAGTCCCGCTTTGACTTGAACCTCTGTATAGTGTAGGAAACAAATGTAAATGTATGGAGGGCAGGGACGTCAGGTCAGGTGATCAGGTTAGCAGAGGAACAAGACAGAACAGTATGGCTGCCAAAGGGAATTATAGAGAGCAAGTAGCATGGTAGATAACAGTGTAGAACCAAGATAA
>JAOTRS010000044.1:1452659-1459763 GCA_028565755.1 Dinotopterus cunningtoni
TTCTGCCAGATATAAGGGCCAAATCTGGAGAGTGAGAGGGAGAGAGAGATGGTTTCTACACTCACTACTTCATACATCTTTCTAGTTTTATTTCCGGAGGCAGCTGATTGGCTCTGAATGGTTGATTGACAGGTGCAGGAAGTCACTATTATTCACATCCTGTCTCATTATGCACTTCTTTTGTATTCGCATAATCTGTAGCAGCTTGCATGATAATTATGCACCTGAAATTGAGTTGTGGAAGAACACTCTGTGTGTGTGTATGTGTGTGTGTGTGCATGTGTGTGTGTATCTGATAATCTGATAACAGGATGATTCTAGGTCTTTGATGTCCATATATGGAAAGAAACAGGAAGTTACCAGTCATTTATGTTGTGCAAATGCAAAATTATTGGCACCCTTCTTATAATGAAAGCAAATTTAACATACAAAAATATTTATCTTCTACATATAAAGATCTAAATCAGCTCATTCTCACACTGAAAAAGAGTTAAAAAAATTTTTCCCTTTAAATAACAAAAATATTGGCTCTCCAAAAAGACTCGTAATGCTGATATGCATACACTGCTAACAAAAAAAAAAGGGTAATAACATTTTGATAAGTCATTAGCACTAAGGCATAAATATTAGGTCAGAAATAAAGGTCTGGAGAACCTTTTAGAGGATAAAGGATGTGCACAAAAGCACGTAACCATGATGACTCGAGATGTTTTAGAATGACTAAAAGCAACTTAGTAACTGGATAATAATAATAATAATAATAATAATAATAATAATACAAAAGTAAATGGTCAGATTTTTTTCCCTGTATTACATTCAGGTTGCTAGGCAGCATGTTGGCATAGGGCTTAGCACTGTCGCCTTGCACCTCCAGGGTCCGGGTTCGATTCCCCCCTCGGTGTCTGTGGGTCTACACCCCATCCAGGGTGTACCCTGCCTCGTGCCCTAAGTCTCCTGGGATAGGCAGGAGACCCTGTATACAGGATAAGGCAGTATAGACGATGAGTGAGTGAGTCCAATTGCTAATGCTAACATGCTAACCAGTGGGTGCTTGTGGTAATATGGCTGTAGAAATATCTGTAATTAAGTGTCTGGTATTAATTGTTATCATAATTGTATGTATAATTGTAAGGGTGTGTCCTTGGGTTTTTATAAAAACATTTTTACATTAGCTCTAGTCAGGCCTGTCATCAAGGTCAAAGGTTCAAGAGACGTTTTTTCCTCTGAGAGAGTTAGTGTGTGTGAGTGAGAGAGGAATGATGAGTGGTTTGTAGCCTGGGGGTTGTGTCTGCATGAAGTAGTTGAAATGTGCTATTAAGGGCTGATTTATTTTATCAATTATATAAAAAAAGGACTAAATAAAATGATTACTATGAAAACTGGAGAAGAAATCTGTATTTAAATGTTATCACATGGATGCTCTTAACTCATTTTATGTTGGTGATTAAAATAATAATAATAATTTCAAAAATGTATCTGCTTTCTAGAAAGTTCTGTCCACTTGATGCACATCTTGGCCACGCCCCCAGGCCCGTGACACAAGTGTTAAATCACGAGACACCTACAGTATGAACCCCACATTGATGTTCGAAATACAGGGCTTGAAAGTCATTCCATAATATCAGGTTCAACTGTATAAATAAATGTGTAAAATTTTACATGCTATAATTTAAGTTTACAGTAGCACAATTTTTTTAATCCCAAAAAAGTTTCCATAAACAGTATGTTTTTTTTTCCATTTTTTAGAATATTTTAAGTATTGGCTCCCCTGCGAGACTACCACAGACTTCCCCATGGCTAATATGAAATACCTGGAAAAAACAACAAACAGAATTTTCCCCACAAAAAAACTTTTTTTCAAAGGCATATTTCAGCAGCTCTGTTTTTATTTCCTTCCTGACCAAAGAGATGAAGAACACTCCGAGTTTTTCACGTCATGCTTTCAGAACTTTTCACCTCAGTTGTGGTTTACAACCTTAACTAATATATTATCCATAGTACTGACTAAAATCAGACCACATGTTAGCAAACAGGTAAGTGATCTATCTTTTTAAAGGTCTATGTTCATTTATAATAGATAAAAAAAAACATGAAAGAGGAAAGGAAGACACACATGATTAATGATGAGTGTAACATCTGTTACACGGCGCTATGGGGACTTTTGGAAAGACTCTGTTCCCAGCGTTGCAGCCATGCTAGTCATGCAGCGTTTCACATTCAGGAACGTGTCTCTGTCTCTTCACTTGGTTATTTAATGGATTAGAAAAGAGCTCCTGGCAGGTGTGAACACACAAGATTGGAGCTGAATCGGGGCAGGCAGCACCCAGAGACGTGTGTGTATGTGTGTGTGTGTGTGTGTGTGTGTGTGTCTTGCTGTTTCGCCACTGATGCCAATTAAACCTGAAGTGGTTCTTAACTTTCTTCCAGTGGCTGCTGCTTGTCCGTGTCGCAAATTCTTTCCTGCAGTGTTCACTTTTTCCCCAGACTCATGGTCATGCAGATGGAAAGAACAGACTTGTGTGAACATCTGCTGTCGTGTTTAGCTTTCAAGTTTCACGTCCTTTCCCCTCCACCGGCCGTGTTTTTATTCATAACCCAAAAATAACATGTACAAAGAACATCTCAGATTCTCAAGTCCACCATAACACCTTTAACCTGATGATTTGTTTGTTTTAAATTCACCTAATAATTAAGCCAGAACTCAGACTTCTTCATCCCAGTTCAAGCAACTATCTCTCTCTCTGTCTCTCTCTCTCTCTAGCACTCTTTCTCCCTCTCTCTCTCTCTCTCTCGCTATCTTTCTCTCTCTCTGTCTCTTGCCCTTTTTTTTTCCTGAGTCATTTAAAGGGCCAAAGCTGTGTACACACCAGCCATGTGGATTTATGATAGCAAAGACGCTAGCTGTCGCCGATCTCTGGCTAAGTAACGACCTTGTTTGGGATTATGTCATATTTCAGTGTCCTTAGGCGACTCTGAAGGCTGCTGTGGCATTTCTCATTACGCTTCTGTCCGACCCAAACCGACTCGTAATAAAAAAAAAAAAAATACCCATCCATCCACTTTCCCATCATTCCAGCGGTTTCTTTATCTTTCTATCTAGCCGCTTTAATGTTTCTTATTGCAGCTCTCAGTGTTTCGATTTCTCTCTCTATGTACATCTCTCTCTCTCTGTATAAGAAGATCCAAAACTGGACATTTAAAGTGCACACCACCCTAAAGTACACATCACACAAAAATAATCTTAATGTTCCGTTCCGAAGATTGGAAAACATGTGGCTTGTGGAATATTGTGAAATGCAAAAAAAAAAACCCCAAAAAACAGAAAGAGATAATATCACTCGCTGCTTGAATTTTAATTAATCACAGAAGGCTTTATCACATTTAGAAAATCATCCCACAGAGACACAAATTAGACATCCTGTCATCATCATCATCATCATGATGATGGTATAAATTACAATGAGAGAGTGTTTACTCTGGACTGTGAATAGCAGGAGATTACAGAGGTATGAGTCACCTGAGATGTGAGGTTGAATAATCTGTCGTGTTTCTGAAAAATATCAGGGTTCGTTATGAAGCTGGGACGATTTGTTGGGGGAACATCGGGGAAGCCGCAAGGGCTGACATTATCAATGTATTTATTGACCTTTTTATAGCTGTTGAAACCTATGACAAATCTGCAAGTCCTTAGGTAATTGTTTATATCGACAAGGGGTGTTCAAGTCAAACCGAGACTTGTGATGAAATTCCTGGTGAACGAAGGCGCAAAAGTAATCGTCAATGTTAACGGAAGACTTTGATCACAGTACAGTGATGAGACTCTTAGCCGCAGTGAAATATTTAAATGGTGCGAACGTTTTATAGATTGGCAGAATGATTTAGCGCCTGATCCTTGAAAGTCTGCGGATAACTTGTAGCCAGCTTGTGGAATAAAAAGACGCATTTGTCTGTGTGAACTGTACACAGAATTATTCACCAACACTACTTTACGTGACGGGAACTTGGCACATCCCCCAGTCCTGACCTCGATCCAAGCCATTTCCAAGGAAAATTAAAGGAGTTCCTGGGGGGCCAGCCTTATAGATGTGAAGCATATAGACAGTCCGATCCTGGCTCCGACGTACTGAAAAAACTTTCTATCTTGATGGTTTGAATGCACTAGTGAAACACTGGGATAAGTGCATTAGTGTCGCAGTGGATTATATAGAGAAATAAAGTGAGTTTTTACTTTCATAGCTGTGTTCTGCACAATCAAAAGTCCCAGTTTGACTTGAACACCCCTTGTATATTATATACTAGAACATTATTCTCTCATAACCTGTACTTGCTATAAATTGTTACACTTAAAAAAAAGTGTTTCTTGAAGATTGAATAAATGAACTGCTAAGATAAGAGCCAGAACAAATGATAAAAAGCCATTTATATCCTCGAAATGTTTATTATTAATGTATAATGATTTCTCTCTGATTTAGCCTCTGAGACATGTGACACAAACTGACTGTGTGTTTCCAAACTGCTGTTCACACACTGCTGTCTGTGAGCGGGATAACACACTTGAAGGAGAGCGCTATCCACCCCTTTCACTTGCGAGAGCGCTGACAATGATTGATGTCAGAGTGCAAACCCCGCCCATAGAAAGAGTGCATGGCTTTAGCATCTACTGAAAAGTTTTTAATCACTAGCTGTACGTTTTTTTTTGGCAACTTTGCAAGACAGTTCTGCTTTTTCAGTGTCTATTAATTTATTATTTTTTTTTACATATTTCTTAGTGTGTACTTTGCGTTAATTTTGATGTCTGAGTTTGCATGCTTTACATAGAGTAGAGTTTCATACAGTTGCAGATCTATCTATCTATCTATTTATCATCCACAGATGTATATTCAGGTCCTTAAAATGTGAAATCCTTAAATAAATAAAAAGAGTAGAATAATTAATTCAATAAAGGAGAGTAGGGAAATAAATTTCTTACAGTTTTTCTCTTCGTTATATGGGAACAGTGTGTCGTTCTGTTTGTGTGCCTCGTCCACGAGTCAAGCTCCATTTCGTGTATGTTGCCATAAATATCCTCGTAAATAAGGGAATCTCATTTGCATCTCATTTATTTATTTATTTATTTGTTCATTTGTTCGTCCAGACCCAATTTGTGTTTTCACGATGCGGCCACCCGTCTCTAATTTGTATGTAAGGGCTCGAGCAGGAAAGCTGCTCTTTTGTCTGCCCTTCTGCTGTGAGGATGTCTGACACAGCAGGAAAAATTTGTTAACACACACACACACACACACACACACACACACACACACACAGGATGCAGCAAGTAACACCAGACTGAGCAATAAAGATTGACCCTATAGTATGACTTGCTTATGCTTAAGTAGTACATGCCATATGTGGGGACAGATACTTTTCACCGCCACACCGATGATAATTTCATTGCAATAAATCTAATTTGTCATATTATTGCCTTATATTTTAAGGATTTGCTTTTCATTAAATTAAATAATTTGTGATCTCTGTTCTGATTGGTCAGATTGTGTTATAAATTTTTCTGTAGTGGCAGCACTAACGCTAGTTTTTCCTGTTACAGTACGTCTACGCCTATCTGGCTTGTTAAAATACGTACATTCATTCATTCATTCATCTTCTATACCACTTATCCTGTGTACAGGGTCGTGGGGGGACTGGAGGCTATTCCAGGAGACTTACAGTAGAACAAAACTACACCCTGGACACACACACACACACACACACACATACATACACACACACTACAAGCAATTTGGGAATGCCAATTAACCTAATCCCCATGTCTTCATGGGAGGAAACCGCAGTACCTAGAGGAAACCCTCCAAGCGCAGGGAGAACATGTAAACTTCATGCACACAGACCCCGAGGCAGGAATCACACCTGGAACTTGGAGGTGCGAGGCAACACTGCTGGCCATTTTTAAAAGGGTATCCTTCAAACTCAGTCATTCTTCAGCTAAAAGCAATTTGCTTCCATTACAATTTTTTTTTACCTGGCAGAAGTAATAAACCATAAATCATACCTACTTCTAAATTCACCGACTCGGACAAAAGGAGAATATTAGCTTGCTACCTTTTGTGAAATATAATAAGCCATACCTGAAATTAGGCCAATCAATTCATGTTAATTTCTCACACTTGTTGCCTTGAAGACGTGACTTGTTTTATTTCTCGAGGAAATGTTTCTGTGAAATTTTAGCACACAAAGCCGGATCCAAGCAGCGTTACGGAAACGTCCCCGAAGTGTTAATCCATCCTGAATAAGCTTTAAGGTTGCTGTAGTGATTAGTGTTTGATCCTATGTGATTGGTCAGGCTTCTAAATGGGTCTAAGACTGGAAAACGCGTTACTTGATGCTTTTTTAAAATTTATTTATTTCTACAACCCCAGAGATATAGCACAGCAAGTGTGTGGGTTTGATGTTTTATGGCTTTGGTACATGGCCAATGCCTGCTGTTCATATTCTTCCTTAACACCCATTTTCACTGTTATTAGCATTTGTAAAACACAGTTTAAACAGTGCTGTGTAACACAGTAGAGGAATTAAAGTCATAAACGAGGCACGATATATTGCGTTGTAGAACGGTGATACAATTTTGCGGAATGTTGAGTTCATTTTACAAAATGGAGCAGAAAGCAAACACAGGCATAATTAGCCCATTTCGTTGGCATTAGATGCAATATCCGAATATATAAATATCGCTGGAGTTCATCCCCTCTCAAGGGATTCCCTCCAGGTTCTTCCCAGTAGCTGGATTCGTCATCTAGCATGTATTCCAGTGTTCCCAGGATCCTGATTACTGAAGAAGAATGAATTTCAGGGTTTGTCAGGAATGATCCAGCAATAGCTCAAAATTAGGATCCGTGTGCATGAGGTTATTGAGATGTAATATTATATGTAGATTCTAACCTTATTCTCATGGATCCTAAATCTATGTCTCTGCCAACCAAAGACTTGTTAAAGGCAGAGTAAGGAAACAAGACAGGATTAAAGCACACACACCAGCTCAGCTTCCCCTATAATGTCACAAAATTAATGGTCAAATTATGTACTATTGTATTAACATTTTATTGACTAAAA
>JAOTRS010000044.1:1476108-1500757 GCA_028565755.1 Dinotopterus cunningtoni
TAATTTGACCATTAATTTTGTGACATTATAGGGGAAGCTGAGCTTCCCTTGCAGTCTTAAAGAAATCGCCACTGCTCTGACCCCAGCTTCCTACTGTAACTGTGATTTGTGAAAAGAATCTTTTCACTGTGCTTTAAGGTCCATGTGACAAATAATTAAATCTTACTTTTGATCAATATTTAAATATAAACATGTAAAGTCAAGTTACCTGATGTGTATGTCGATTAGTCTCAAACACACACATACACACAAATAAAATTAATATCTTTTGAAACACCAGCATAGTTCGAGAAGGGGTGGAGTCAAGATGAAAGGGGTGGTTCCTAATTTCCTTGTTTGTGCAGTCTTCTCACCTACATGAGGGAGATGTTTACAGGCAATTTTTGTTGTTTCCTTTATGTATGTGTGTGTGAAGGTGTGCGTGAAAAAAAACCCCATCAGAGACTAAAGATGGGTATACAGCATGTGTGTGTGTGTGTGTGTGTGTGTGAGTTATAGAGAGCGTTAGAAAGAGCCTTTGTATGTTTTAGCCTCATTAGTTCCGCTTCACCAGCCAACGTTGACAAAGCAGACTCACACACACAAAGTTATCCCTTGCTGGTTCGCCACCTTCCCATAAGGCATCGTTGTCGAGTTCTGCACATCTGTTACTATAGTGCAGCTAATTAAAGTCTGAGTGCTCTGCCGAGCAGTCCTTTTACTCCACCAGTTTGTAGAAGCTAGTGCACAAATTTACTTAATGCTTCTTGTTTGATAATAGAATTATAAGCGAGCTATTTACTACAAATGGAGTAAATACTCTGCTGATAGGAAAAAAAATAGATTAACATTGGCTAAAACATATAAAGCATAACAAGTTGTAGTTGTAGAAAATTGCTCTGGTATAAGGGGAATAAACCTTGGATGTGTTTTGGTTATTCTTATACTTTTTATACTTATTTATTCAAGAGAATATGGTGTAATATGGTGTTTGATGAAGTGATGAATAGCGTGGTGTTTGGTCATGTTCATGCTCTCGCTGCACAGGCAAGGACTCCACGCGCCAGCGGTGGAGGTCATCACTCTCTTGCTGATCAGGGTGGAGGACGGTCGTTCTACGCCTCGGCAGAGAATCTAGAGACCATGGGCGACGCTGACCTTGCTCTTGGCTTCAGCCGCTCCAACCGCCTCAGACAAAGCCTGCCGCTTGCCCGGTCTCCCAGCCAGAACAAGCTCCGCCCACCAGGTACAGCCGATCCTTCTCTACTTGAAGGGAAAAAAACAACTTACCCATGCTGAAAATTAAAATTGGAGACTCTTTCCATAATGTTAAATAAACATCTCCAGCCAGGGGACTTAACAAACAGCTGCACCATCCACTCATGTACTGTATATAACACATGATAATTTGGAACACTTTTTGACCAATCAGAATCGAGAATTCAAATCAAATTAAGAATTTGGTGTTGGTATATTCCTGCCTCACAGTTCTTGAATACTGAGCTCTCGAGCACAGGAACATGTTTCAGTGTTGCTGTAGGTCTCAGAAGGGAGGTGTGCTGAGAAGAGAAATTTACACCCAGAGACTGCTGGGATTTTTTTCCCCCTGCAGAAAGCCTGAAGTCGTCTCATGAGATTTGTACTAATGTTAACTCTGATAGACTGCAATACACACACTCACAAAATGGCGTTAATCTGTCTAATGGTTGACTTTCCTCCCGCCTTTCTGTTCTAAATCGTACTCCTTCCTCATTACCTGCCTCTCTCTCTTTTGTTTCTTTCTCTCTGTCCCTTCTCAGGCGTTTTGTTCCTGCAGTTTGGCGATGAGACACGACGTGTTCACCTCAGCCACGAGCTGAGCAGCATGGAGACGCTGCACGCACTGATTGTGCATGTGTTCCCTCAGCAGCTGAACATGAGCGTGCTCCGCTCGCCCGCCACCGCCATCCTCATCAAAGATGAGGCGCGCAACGTCTTCTACGAGCTGGATGACCCCCGCCGGATCCACGACCGCAGCGTGCTCAAGATCTACTGCCGAGACACCGCGTTCAACACTCACCACCACATGCACCACGGCCACGTCACCAACGGGGACCTGAGGGTGAGCATCCAGAAAAAACGTCTTGTTTTGACTCAATCAAAAAAGCTTTTTTATTTAATTATTTTTTTCAAACCTAAATTCAATTCAATTTAATTTTTTTTGTATATCGCTTTTAACAATTGGTATTGTCACAAAGCAGCTTTACACAATCAAAAGAATTATTTAAGTTAGCATGAAATGTGAATGTGTATGAATCAAAATGATAAGACTGTCCCTGATGAGCAAGCAGAGAACAACAGCGACAGTGGAAAGGAAAAACTCCCTGAGATGGCAATAGGAAGAAACCTTAAGAGGAACCAGACTCAACAGGAAACCCATCCTCATCTGGGTGATAACGGATAACAGAAATTGATCTGCATCATACTGTTTGTTAGAAGGCTGAAAGTTCAGTATAACAGGAGATGCGTTTAAGTTAATATGGCGTCCAGTTCGTTATTGGAGGCTCAGGTAGACTGTAGGAAACTCCAGTCCTGAACTATCGAGTGACTGCAGTCACGAGTCCTCAGAAAACAGCTGTCAGCATCAGCTGAGGCCAGGACCATCTTCGTGAAAAAGTGGAACCGTCCCCAGTCACCACACGCATCCCAAGCAGACCACACGGGACATCCATGCGCCGAGATCTCAACCAGAAACAGGACACCAGGACGAGTCAGACAGGTCCAGAGGGCAGAGGGGGTCTGGATCACTGGCAGCTCAGGAACAACATATAGCTCGAGAGGGAAAGAAAGAGAGGGAGAGAGAGAGGAGAAGAGAGAGAAGTGGAGAGAGCAGAAGAGAAGGAGAGATGGCAGTTGGGTATGGTCACAGGTCCACAATGTATAAGGTAAATGTATATTTAGTGCAGAGTGCAAGGGGGGATATTAATGCTTTATATGTCAAAAGTTGTATTTTAAAATCAATGCGAAATTTCACAGAAAACCAATGCAGTACAAATACATACAGTACAGTGGAATCTCAGCAAACGAATTTAATGCATCACGAAAGCGAGTTGTTAAGTTCTAGGTTTTCGAGTACCTAGAACAAAGTGCACTTAAACTAATGCTGAACACTACATAACAACAAATAAAAAAAATACACACACGTACACAAACTAATAGAAGTCTATGAATTGAAGAACTGAGGATCATTCAATTAAAATAACTCTATTGCAGTATATATTTTATATTTACTGTATTTATAAATACAATATATTATTTTATGTGTGTATTTATTTTTAAAAGAGAGAAATAATTAATATTGGCCCTACAGATATAGACTGCTAAACAATGTGGTATGCTTTTGACAAATGAGCTTATGCTAATATAGGTATAAATTAACTCAATTTTTGAAGATGTGGCCATCTGCCAAACACTAACACACCCACATTCACACATATTTATACACACATAACACTGTTACTAATGTACGAATGTACATACTGTAAGACCAAGTTCCTGTAAATGCAGATGTGCTACCATTGTTAAGATGAAATCTGTAGCAGAATGAGAAAAAAGTCATTTTGATCACAGAATTGTCAATGAAGAAATGCTAACTTTTCTTTTTGTTTGTGTAACTGACCTGTAATAATAGTAATCAAGTAACATCACAGCTCCACCCACATATTTTCAGTTGGTATATGAGAAGAGCTCATGGGAAAATGAAGGATGTACATATATAATCACATGGTATTTCTTTTCTGTGTTCTTTTCTTGTTTCTGCCTCCATCCACCAGAGGGAGCTAGCATACACGTCACGTGACTCGTCTCCCACTCGGCGCCTAAACGCCCACCCTTCGTCCTCCTCACCGTCCGCCTCTCCAGCCCGTCCACACTCTCGGATTTCTTATGCATCTGTCCGACCTTCCTCGTACGCTGGTCCGCCCCCGTCCCCTCAGCCTCACCCTTACCAGCACCAGAACCCAAACCACCCTGCCTTTTGCCCCTCCCCCAGTGCCATCCTCGAGCGACGAGATGTCAGACCGGACGAGGAGGCCCCGGCATCACCATCAAAGAGTGTGGTGCTCCTGAAAAATGAGGCGGCGTATGCCGACCCGTATGCCCTTGTCCATGGTGTGGCTTCACCTCAATCGCTTGCATTCCGACGTGGGTCTCTGCGGTCCCTGAGCCCTTATTCAGCTGCTGCTTTGCATTGTGAGCTTGACGCTGCCCTCTACAGGCCTGGTGGACCTCTCTATGCTGAGCCTTACGGCCCGATGGGTTTCCGAACTTTGCCACCCGCATCACCGCAGAAGCTGGAGCCATACAGGGGTCATTCGGGTCGTGGATCACCGGGAAGGCAAGGCTTCCGAAAAGATGGCATGGTGTATGTAGAGGGTCATAAAGCGCGAGTCGGGGGCCCTTTGCTTGATCAGATGTGTGTGATGGCTGGAGCAGGAGGTGAGGGAGTGGCACTGACGGGGTATGAAACTGACACAAGGTGAGTTTTGACCATTTTGTAAAGAGAAACGATGTCATAAGGCATGTAAGATAATTTAAACAATTTGAAGCTTGGTAATGACTTTTAGATTTTCTGTTGTTTTTGTATATTGTTGGGATTTTGTATATATAATGGGTTATATTTAATTTTAATTTTATTGAAAAGGATACATATTGCGACAATTATAAATAGTATTTGTGTTTTAGGGAGCGAATGGAAGCCATGGAGAAGCAGATAGCCAGTTTGACCGGTCTGGTCCAGAGTGTTCTTACCCGGCCCCCGGACAGTCCGTAAGACATTTTCCCATTTATATACTGTATAAAGCATATCTATATATCGTTTCTAAACCAAAGTCATAGTTAAAAGATTCCAATTTGACTAATTTACATGTAAATTAGTTTTTTTTATGAATAATGTTGTAGAAATGCATTAAAAAGTACTTTTTTATTGTATAATGTTGAGATAAAAACAGATTGACAGTGATTGATATTAAACCTCTGGAGTTTCCAATAGAGACAGGATATGAATGGATATTAATAGCAGACAATGTGTGACAGATATTTTCTTCTACAGCGACAAGGCAGAAACAGCAAGTGACTGCTCGGCGCCTGAGAGTAAGTACTGTATGAGTGTGTGTGTGTGAATGTGTGATAAGGAAGGAGTCAAATAAGGCTGTTTCAGGAAAATAATTAACAATGGGATGATGTAATGGGAAGTAAAATGACTCTAGAAATAATAAGGCACTACAAACTACTGTCCAAGCTTCTGACATAGAAAATGAATCAACTTGTTCTGGCCAATCAGATTCGACAACTTATTATCAAACATATAAAATCTATTATCATATGGTATGAATTGTATATCCTTGATTTTACTTAAGCTAGCTGTTCTTTACAGACCCCGTAGATGGATTGCTTAGTAATAGTAATAGTTTTTAACACTTTGGTTTTAATGGACCAGACAAATGGTCTGTTGCATCATCGTTTCATAACCATATGGTACCATCCTTTTTCCTTATGCATTTTTCCCACATTGCTTCTGAGCTGCTTTTCTGCCCCTCTTTACTGGGGGAACCTTTAATCCAGTTCAAAACATGGCAGAAACCAGCCTGTACACCACATACATTCAGTAGGACAAGGACACAGGTTAACCCTTCACATGTTTTGTGTTTCAGCTGGCAGGTCTAGAAAAGGAAAAGGTATTTTTACTGTGTGTGTGTCTGTTTCTACGCTACTTTGGTTGTCGACTTATGTTTGTCCACGGTCTGTCGAACCCACCACTAACATCTGTTTTTACTTCATCAGTTATGACAAAACAACTATTATTAATTCTTGGGTATTACAGTGTACGTATCTTACAGATACTGTAAATAAACAAGTAATGTTAAACAAAAAAACAATTAATGTCATTGTGATCCAGCCTGATATGAAGATACTACTGTGAGGTTGATTGTATTTGTTGATCGATTTCTAAATACAGCATGTCCCGGAGTGTTTTATTTCTCTATTTTAATCCATTAAACAATGGAATGTCATATATTTTCTCCATATATATCATGTTACCAAGAAAGCTGCCACCATAAAGATGATAAAATTGTAATATGACTGCAGTGAGATAAGATTGCAGTCAGAATTATTTACAAAGCTACTGTTTTATTTAAGGCATATATTTTAATGTAATATTAGAACTATATGCATGGTACATTTGTAATAGTTTTTCATAACTGATCAAATGAAAAACAGTGCACTGAGATATCTGGTATCTGCTGTAGATTATATGGAATGGAGTCAGGGAAACGTAGATCCCTGAGTTGGAAAAAAAAATGTTACAATGTGTATGTGAATAAGTAAGTAAGTGTGTTGAACCCAAACCATCCTGGAATGTTTGGAGTGCAACCCCTGACCACCTTCTTACAAAATGGTTTCATCAGCAGCATGTTCTGTTCCCTTTTTACAAAGAGAGCAATAGGGCTGATGACGACCTGGACATTGCTTTAGTGCAAGCTGTGTGTTACATTACTTGAGGGAAATAAAGATGTGTGTTGCATGTGCAGACCCCACAGAGGCATTGTGATGATGCGCGCCTTAAATACAGTATATCTGTATCTCTGTTTTCAGTGGTGTAAGAGTCTATTCACTTAAGGGGAAAGGACACTGCATCGACCTACCCAGTTACCTTGCCATTCATTATTATTGTATGTTAGCTTCCAAATCAGTTTGGTTTCCAGGCAACCAGATTTCATTTTAAAGCAAAACCCAAACTGGAGTTGCTTAACTCCACCCTTGCTGTGTCCTGACCTCGATTCTTCTCTCTGGCAGCCACGACTCCCTCGGCTCCTCTGGCCCTGATGCCACCTCCCCTTACTGGAACGTCTCAGCCGATTACAATGTCACGATCCCAAATGCACCTACATCTTAGTGACTTGCAACGAAGTACCACGGAGCTACGCAAGCAGCTCTCACAGTTACGCAAAATACAGGTGACGAAGAATATCAGCAAACTTTTGCCTCTCCTTTATTAATTAGAATCTTGGTGAGTGATTTGATTTTGTCTGAATGTTTTTAGATGCAGAACCAGGACTCGGTGCACACTTTGCTGAGGCAAGCCGAGGCCGATTTGGGTCTTTGCCTCATTGAAGCATCTCGGACGCAGGAAGATCCTCTACAACGCCAGCGCCTCCTCGTGGAGGAAGAGAGACTGCGCTATCTCAATGAAGAAGAACTCATTATACAGCGGCTACAGTGAGCTTTAGCTTTCTGTTAAAATATTTCCCATGACAATTTCACTGTTTGATTAATCTCCATGACCAACTTACCAACAATGCTTAAATTACTAAAACTGAGAAATTTGCAAGTGCAAGCAACAACATTGTTGAACAACAACAACAACAACAACAACATTCTCTTAACTGTAATAACACAATATACAGTAACAGCTGTATTCTAGCTAGGTTAATAGTAATATATTTGTGTTTGGCTAGTGCTTAACATACCTAATAAAATGTTTACTAGCGTGCTAGTGAATTTGTGGTCTTAATTGAACAATACATTTGTGAAACAGCCCATGTTACCATTACAAAAACCACAAGTGTTAATTAGCTACCTACAGCGGTATCTCGGCATACCAATTTAATACGTTCCAGAGGTGAGTTCTTAAGGTGAAATTTCATATTGTGAAATGCATTTTCTCATAGGAAATAATGTAAATGCAGACAATCCATTTTTGCCACCAAAAATATTACCAATTTCCAACACTATAATAATAGTTTTGTATATATAAATTCAAATCATTTTGAAAAGACATATAATTGAAGTCAAATATGAAATAGACATTATACCTCGCTTAACCTTGGCACTGGTTGCTTTAAAAACAAAACTGCCTTTTCCTCTTGCTATTGTCCTTGCTAACACTCATGGGACCCCCTAGTGCTATAGCTTCACAAATCTAGCACAAATGCAAAGAAAACCCACAACAAATTATGTAAACGTGTGTTGCTTGGGTTTCCACTGACGCAAACAAGTTTTGAACGGCTCCCGGCGTACATGCAACTTAGCTCTGTATTCGGTCCGGCTATGTTCGTTTGCTCTTACAAGAATGCTTTGTATGCTGAGGCAAATTTCTTGCAAAATTTTAGTTCCTAATGTGAAAATTCGTGAGGTCGGGCATTTGTGTCTCGAGGTGCCACTGTAATATTGGTTTAACCAATATTAGCATTACTTCTACAGCTGTAGCTGCTGATTGTTCTGCAACTAGCAAAAAAAGAAACCTAGTGGTTAAAATAAAAAAATGTGAGCTATCTTACTAAAGAATTTGTGGGTTTTATTACAGGACACAGTAATTAAACTAGCCAGTTTTGCTAGAAACAGTGTTGAAGTTTTGATATTTGGCTGTTAGTATCTGAAGTAAGTTTAACCCATTTGCTAATGTAATTTCTGAAATTGTTGATACAGGGATGCCAACTGACAATGAGATTTCCTTTAAATGAGAAAAATGCTGTACAAAAGTGAAGAAAAAAATGCTCTATTTCCAGGCATAATATTAGTTCAATATTTTAATTACCTCTGTTCCTTAGAAAGCTATCTAGTTTTCATGGGATATGGCCTGTGCTGTACAAATCACAAGAGTTTTTGTGTCAACATTGCCACCAAGGGTAATTACTGATTAGCATGTCAGAGTAAGCCAAAGTCAGCAAGGACATGTTAAGAGCAGTTACACGCATATAAGGTTGTCTCTAATGATAAAAAAAAAAAATCTGTTGAAATGTGCTATTATATTATCACTTGTTTGCATTATGGTTTAAGTGATCTAGAACGTTCAGTGGAGGAAATGATGACAGGGGCAGGGCTAAACCATCGTTTGGTGACGGAACAGGAAGTGGAACAGAAAACTCAAGAGCTTCGGAAGCTTGGGGAAACACTGACCAAGCTCAAGGGTGAGTGCTGGAGGAGAACATTCACAAAAAACTGGGCAATCAGAAACCAGTATGATGCTTGCAGCCAGAAACCAGATTGACCAATAAAAACATCAAGGTCTTTAGATGTATATATCTGTATACTGTGTGTATCTGTCCAGATCAGTTCCCGACACTACAAAGTAAAATGCGTGTAGTGCTGCGAGTGGAGGTCGAGGCAGTGAAGTTTCTGAAGGAAGAACCACTGAGGCTTGATGCCTTATTGAAACGATGCAGAAACATCACAGATACACTCGCACTGCTGAGAAGGTAATGCACACACTTATATATGTATATACAAAAAAAATCATACTGCAAAAGAGACAACATGCCCATATACCCAAGAATATAATAATATTTAAGTAAATACAAATTCACTGCAGATCCACTTGTGGTTTCTTTACATAGGCAGGTATCTGAAGGTCTTTGGAAAACTCCAGAAGACTTCAGCACCTCCAGTGATGTTGACTTTACAAAAAGCTGTGATCTGGACATCCTGACCAGTCCCTCTCTGGCCAGTCTACCTGACTTTGCAGGCACTTTAACAGGCACTGCAGGGCTGTCAGGCTCTTTGACGACCAACTCTGTCAGCATAGGTACTACATTCCACATATATACAGTAATTAATTAGGAAACCGTGGTTCCCAATGCAGGCCCTGGAGTGTCACAAGGGGTGCTTGGGAACCAGTGGATTAGTTGATCAATGTAAACTCTTGATGCAATCCTGTAAATTGACTCAGCTCTTCTTCCAGGCTCTGGTGCCAGTCTGTCTAGTGCTCTTGGCACCAGTCTGGGCTCGAGTCTAAGTGGCGCTACAGGTTTAGCAGGCACTACCACCCTTGGAAGCTGGCTGGCAAGCACAGGAGTAGTGGACAGCAGTATGCCTGAGCAGGATGGCACCTCAGTAGGCACACCAAAGAGTCGTGGCATGGAGGATCTGCCTACACGGAGAGATACGGACAAAGGCGTGTCTGTGGAAGTCCGTCTGGTAACACACTTTCTGCCATTGCATTTTTTTTGCCTGTAGTGGATGCTCTCATACATGAGAGAGTAGAATTAAAACTGATCATTAGTAATATATGCAAGGTGAAGAGGGTGGAAAGGATACATTAGATGGATGACAAGTTGATAACAGAGCTCTCCTTTGATTACACCATCTTGTTGCATTCTCACTAGTTAGGATGAGCACTGACAGTTTTAGAACTTTAATGTGACTGTGCTGTCAAATAAATAATCTTGAACAAGATCTTGGTGGGAGTATTGATATTGCCTGGTGTTACAGTAAGTACTCCCAGTAGGGCCACCTGGGGTCAATCTATGGAAAAATGTCATAACAAGACAAATCCCAAAAGACTCACATGAAAGGTATAAATGCGTAATTGCATCCTACCTGGATTGAGGTTACAGAGACTTAACTCTACAGTCAGACCTGCGTATGATGTCCGCAGCATTACATCCACATGCAGTAAAAGCATTGGTTCCTGATATCTTAAATCTTAACTGGGACGGTATCTTTCCCACTCCAGAGTTCTCATATCATAGGACCTAGGGTAAGGTTTTATCTTGTTGGAGAGTTGTTTTTCCTTTCTTGAAGGAAAGTAGGGCAAGACCTTGGGGGGCAAGACCTCCATTGTGTTACTAAGGCATTTTTGTTATGAACTCATGTTGTGAATGATAAAGATACCAGTGTGTTGTTATTGGGAAGCATAGCCTTCTAGATTTTGCTATACGTCAAAGCTTATTAGGGGTCAGGATGTGCCTGGGTGCCACCCCAATCTGTGCACCCACAGCAGAGGAGCAGAGGTATCCAATACTTGGTTGGAGGACTAACATCACCACGATTGTGTGCAATTTTGTTCTATTAGCCCCAACAGACGTGGATGTCTGACACATTAAAAATGAGCAAGTTAATTATTTTTAATCTGATCTGTATTGGTCTGTAGTAATGAAGCAGTAGCTTATTTTTTGGATGAAGCTCATTGGTTATTTGGTGTCCCTCAAGCTTTGACTAATAACTAAATTAATTAGGTCATAGGTCACAACAGAAATCAGAAGTTCCTCCACAGGGTAGTCGGACTTGAGAGCTAATTGAGGAGCCAGTTGAAATGACTTGCTGTGTGGATTATTTGTCACAGTTGGCCTCAAGCCACAGAGAGCACATAAAATAAAATAAAAATAAAAAATATCCTGTCATTATTCATGTGAATGTGTGTCTAGGCAGCAGAGCGTGATTGGGAAGAAAAGCGAGCGAGTTTAACCCAGTTTAGTGCCCAGGATATAAATCGTCTCCTGGAGGAGACACAAGCAGAACTGATGAAGGCCATCCCTGATCTGGATTTTGCAGCCAAGCAGATCACCAAACCTGCTGTACCCCCTAAACCACAGCTCACCTCACTACCCAAACCTGCCTCACCATCCTCGACACCAAGCTGTACACCTGAACACCAACCAGGAAAGCCGCCACCTAAACCAGCTGGCAAGGAGGGCCTTCAACGAAGAGAATCAGGTAAGATAAAAAAAGGGAACTCACACTTGGATTAATCTGTTAAAATTAGACAAGTGAAGGTTTTATGTGCTAAAGTAAAATGAACATAATTTAAGTCATCAATGACCTTTGTTTTTATGTCAAAGGATCCATTTTCTCCATGTATAATATAAATCATACAATGCGACATACAGTGGAACCTCGGATTGCGAGTAACCTGGTTTGCAAGCGTTCCGCAAGACGAGCAAAAATTTAAAATAAAAAATACAATAAAATTTAATAAGAAACAGATCGAGTCTTGATTTAAGAGCACCACATATAATCATGTAGCATGCATGCGCTTCTTGTTCACAACTGAACCAATGGTTCGTCTCTCTCTCATGCTCAGTCTTAGTGTTTGTATAATTTTTTTTATATTTTTTTTTTTGGGTTGTGAAATGAATAATCTAAAGTTTTCAGTATTTCATCTGGGAAATTTGTTTTAAATTTTGAGTGTTTTTATATACAAGCTTCTGGAACGAATTATGCTCGGAATCCAAGGTTCCACTGTAATTGTATACTATACTGTATAATGTGTTTCAACACTCATTATTTTGAAATGAAATGAAACTCTAGAGGTGTTTGAAACATCACGCTACATCAAGACATTTCCTACTATCAATAATTGTCCATAATCTACTATCAGATGTATGTTTAGCTAAACATTAAGGGTGCTGGTATGTTTGGGTCCCTGACTTTTTTTGCTAGAAAAAAAATCTGCATTTGCATAATGTGTCTGAGGTTGCTCTAATTAGCAAGTAATTATAATTTTGCAGTCTAGCTCTATTTCAGATGGTTACATCATACCAATGAACCCATGTGACCAGTTTATCTGTTTCTCTTACGTGATCTTAGGGGAGTTGACGGTTCCACGGTATCGAACAGAAAAACCCTCCAAGTCTCCACCACCTCCACCACCACGCCGCAGTTTCCCATCAGGGCACAGAGTCACAACTAACAGCAGTGGCGAGGTTGTCATCGTTAACAAGAGTCTTAGCGTAAGAAATTATAACGTTTCTTGTTTTTTACGATCCTTTAGACCTTCTAACAGGCTTTAATAGCTTCTGTTCCACTAGCATGAAATGACATAAGTCAAAGAATCGATAATGAAATATATTGGCAACTGTTATCATAAAAGATTTATATATCTTTCCTGCAGTTCTCTTGGTGCCTAGCTTTGCTGTCTTACACTTCCAAACTCACTGAAAAATAATTAGCGTATTCAGCAATCTCATTTGAAACTCTTCTTTGCCTTTTTTTTTTTTTTTATTATTTAATTTTTTTTATAGAAACCTGAAAAGAATGAAAACTGTGAGGAGTTAGATACGCTAGTCCAGTCTCAGACTCCACCTGTTAAACTCAGACGACCTTCGACTTCTGACGGGCCCCGGCCATGCTCCACACCACCGGTTATTGCTGCTTCTGGGATGAAGGAGGATGAGGATGAGGAGGAGAAGATTATGGCAGAACTTGAGGTAAAATATGGATGAAAGATTTGTTCTAAATCTCTAGGTAGCATACTGTGGAAATCCTGTTATCATAAAAGTTACTTATTTAGCTTTGTTAATCATCATCATTGCTTAATGCTGGATAATACATACTGTAGTTGTTCAAAGCACATACAGTTATTTATTGTTTGTCTTTCTCCTCTAAGCATAATTGTAAAATTATCATCTCATTACGTTTGTGTTTTTTTTTGGACCTAAATTAATAAAGAAAAAACAGTGGGGAAACCAGCTTAACACGGGTCATATCTTAATTTCTCCTAACACACATGCACACACATACACTCATATGGCAGATCTTCCAGCCAGCCCTGGTAAAGCGCGTCACTCCCAAGTCCATCAACTTCCCACAGTCCACCAGTCCCAAAAGCAACGCTCCGAGTTTGGGTCAGTGGACATGCAGCAGTTTGTGGTTAGAGGTAATCGGTTCATTCACCTCAAACCCTCTCCTGGTTTCCCTTCTGCTTAGATCCTTACTCTAATGATATACTTCATACTGTACACTGGCAACTTTTCGAGACAACTTCTATAGACTACATTTTCTTTATACTAAATTGCTCCTGAATTCTTAAATCTGATTGATCTGAGGTTCTAATTTCATAATACTAGGGACTTGTTTTGGACATCTGCAGTAAAAAATTCTTGTAAATGTTATGATGTTTTCTTGTAAGGGGATGGTTATTTACTGTAAAATTTAATATTATGGAAGGAGTTTATACGGCATCCTTTGGATGTTCTTGGTAACAAGACAAACCTATTATTATCATTATTATTTTTGTAATTTTAAAGATCCTGTATTTTACTATTTTATTAACAAGGTCTTAGAGGCTCCTCTAAAGTGTGTGTGTTAATACTCTAACCAAAATACCCCCCAGGAAATTAATTATTTCATATCTCAAATGCTCTTTATTTCACTTTTCTTCCAGACATGCAGTTTCAGTGTCTATGTAAAGGAGATATTGCTGAGCCATTTGCTACAGCGAACGGTAGAGCTGATCAGCAACCCAGGGGAGGGGTATCTTCTTATATGATGTCACAGTAGGGGGGAAAACTAATTGGTTTGTTTAAACCCAGGCCAATAAAAAAAATGGGAAAAAAAGGCACATTGATGTGCATACTGGAGACCCATCAGAATGCCTAAAAATGAAAAAAGTGATTTTTTTTGCAGTAATAATAATAATAATAATAATAATAATAATAGCTATGCAATATTTAACTTGATGCTTATGCTAAACCTTTTTTTATTGAGCGTTTAACAAAATAAATTGAATCATAAAATTTAATTAAGATCATCTACATAACTGTCAGTATTTTAATTTCCGGCTAAAGATTAAATGCCTAATGAACATTCCTCAAAAAGTTGCCAGTGTAATAATGAGCATACAAGAGCTTAAAACTAAAGCCCTGACTGACATCTTAGCCTTTTCCTTTTCTCCTTTTTTCTCTCCTTCTCTTGCTTAATTTTTTTTTCTTCTGGAAAATGTATTCAAATGAGTTTAAGGAGAAAATTACATCATCAAATAGCTCCAATGAAACGGTTCCCATTTAAAATAAAGGTTGATTATTTTCATGTAACAGCAAACTTGAAGTGTAATGATTTTTTTTTACTTTTTATACAATAACCATCATCAATACATCTTTATACATACCTTTTTTCATATTTTATGGTGTGTGGACATAACCTTCAGATAATCGCTACGGAACTGAGCCCTGTTAACTTCTGGATCCCACGCTGCTTTGCTTAATTGCTCTGTCGGACCGCTTTACCCTGGGCGGTTTGTGTAAGAGTGTTTTGGTTGCTTTCTTGTTGCTTGGTGTAATTTACGACAGTGTTAGCTTCGCTGTTTAGACAGTTCGCATGTGTGGGCGAGAGGCACGCAAAGCTTTCTTTCTGTTGTTTGCGGCATGGGGTAATAAGTTACGCTGAACTCCCCTGGTGGAACTGTCATAACAGAACAGAGTGTAAATAGAGAGTCTTGTGGGTTTTTCTTTTTTGTTTTAACCCACACATGCTAGGTGTCAATCTGCTTTTCCTTTCTAACTTACTCTTTTGATGATAGACTTATAAATTTTTTTTTGCCTCCCAGAACTTTTTTTGTGTTAAGTCTTCATTTTTTTTTACTTTTTAGAACGCAAGGACTCCTCCAGGGTCGGCTAAGACAACTTCTTCGTCGTCGTCGTCATCTCGGTTGAAGCAGCTCCAGCAGAGCAGTTTGGAGCAGAAGAACAGGAAGCAGCGCGAGCAACAGGGCCAGCAGCAGGTATTTCACTTCTAAACAGCTACTGGCACTAATTCTTCCGAACGAACCTGACGCTCCCAATCTAGGACTGAGCGCTACCTGCTACGCTAGCACTGTTACCTGATGAAGCTTGCTAGCTGAGCTTGCTAGTCTGTCTTTGTTAGCACTTTAAGGACGTTCGAGGTCAACAGCTAAGCACAATTAGGATAATCTGTGAAGTCTGAAGCTAAGCGTTTTTTGGGCATGATGGCTACCTCTCTGCAGGGGGTTCAAGCTTTTAGACCCTATTGTCTTTCCATTTAAATGTCTTGTTATGTTTTTTTTTTTTTTTTTGCTTCCTCTCTGCTTCATAGACATCACGCAACCTTATATGTTACAGCAGAACCAAATCCTCAAAAAATGCACTCATTTTCAATTTCTCCTTCTCTCTCTCACTCTTGTGTATGGATACAGTTCACCGAGACTGATTCCAGTACACTGTGCCGACTTTTCCTTTGTCAAACGGATTATTTAATCTTTTTTGTCATTACAAACTGCACCCCAGGGATTTCTGCTTTCAATGTCTAAAAAAGTTTTGCCCTTGTATCATCTTTAGCCAACATACAGCTCTTCCTAATATGCTGTGATATAAAAAACAAAAAACAAATCAACAACCAACATTAGCATTGGTGGTGTAGCATTTCTAGCTCCCTTTTCAAGATCAACTTTATAACTTTTTCCTTACCTCAAGAAAAAAACAAACAGTGCTTAATCCCTTTGGTCAGATTTTCCACCCATCTATCTAAACTGATGATTTGTCTTATGATTTAGTCACAGCATTTTAACATGGGAGTTTTCTTGCTAGCAACGTTGGCACTTCGGCTAGCAAGGAACTCTGCTAGCTAAACAAAAAGAGAAACCTGCAGATTTCATAAGGCTGGGTTGTAAACCTGCTACATGCAAATGGTATTTGAAAAAAAAGTCACAGCTTTTTAAGATAAAAGTTTTCTTCCTAACAATGTTGGCACCTGTGCCAAGATGCTCTTATTTAGCATTGTTTAAAAAGAAAAGGCTAATTAAAATAAAGATTTCTTATATCATATCTAGCAGGTTTGATGCTAATCAGTTTTATTATATTATATTATATTATATTATATTATATTATATTATATTATATTATCACTCATCATCTATACCACTTTATTCTGTACACAGGGTCACAGGGGGGCCTGGGGAGCCTATCCCAGGAGACTTAGGGCACGAGTCAGGGTACACCCTGGATGGGGTGCCAATCCATCGCAGGGCACACACAAATATAATATTATATTATATTACAACCAAAGCAGCAAATCTATATGATCCATCTTGTCATCAAATTCACTCCTACATTAAGCTTGGAAGATGAAGAAGAAGAAAAGGTCCAAAATGGATTGAAAAAAAACATATTAAATATTTAAAATGGAGTAATTAATAAACAACTCACCACAACAACAAAAGAAACCTGTTTGGTTACAAAAATATGAACAGAAGGTGGAAAACAGAAAAAGAAAAGAAAAATCACACCAGAGATGAAGCATGAGAAAAGCTAGAAGCTTCAAAGTCTCTCAAGTGACGCTTATCTGCAGGGGCAGCTTTGCTAAGTCAAAGTAGACCAGCAATTGGGGAGAAGTGGAGAGAGAGAGATGAAAAAACAAGCATAGACTGAAATGCAAATAGAGAGAGAGAAAGAGAGAGAGAGAGAAAGAGTGGTTTAGTGAGAGGGGCCAGGCTATTAGATACTCTATCTACAGTATGAAGACATTAGCTAGCTAGCCAGCTGACTGAGAGCCTTCCACTGAGACTGGTTAATCCCCTGTAACTGATCCAAGAAGGACACAGTGACAGTGGAAGATAATTTGAGAGTTGTCAGACTCAAGTCTTTTTTTGGTTGATGTGCAGTAACTGTATCCATCTAGGAACCTCTGTAGTCCAGCTAGGGACCGTGGAGGGCGATGGCGACCATTGTATTCATTCCCATTTTTTCCACCATGGTAGAATGTCTAGTCATTTACACAGGCAATTTGGGAACGCCAGTTAACCTAATCTGCATGTCTTTGGACTGGAGTACTTGGAGGAAACCCACCAAGCAGGGGGAGAACATGCAAACTCTATGTACACAGAGCCAAGCTGGGAATTGAACCCGGACCCTGTGCGAACCACTGAGCTGCCGAGCTGCCAGTAACTGTATACAGGCGTAAAAAGTGAAGGCAATCAGTGCTGTGTGTGAGCATAGTGCAAGTCCTGGGGGAATCCTTTATGATTGCAGCAGAAATACAGTAGCAAGAGTGTGTTAGAGTGTCTTTGTAATGACCTTCTACAATAACAGAAGATGAATCACAAGGCAATGAAATTTATAAGCTTGTTGACAAAAAACAGTGCTCATATATCTTAACTACTGTATGTCACTAAGCCCAATAAAATAACAAAACAACTCTTGGTCAAGAGCCAGGGCTACCTCCCCATACTGTAGATTTAGTAAAAGGACGTTGACTAGGGGATGTAAAAAGCTGTGCTGGAGTGAGTGCCTGGATGTAGACAGCTTCATTCAGCCGGTCTGAAGAATGATAAACGCTCACTCAACCATAGCCAACCATTCATTCTGGCCACCATGACCTGTGTGACGTAAGCATGGCTGACGAAACCTCGTCACATGGCGTGAGGCAAATACCAACCATCTGTCAGAGTTGCATTAGAGCCAGGCAGCTTTTGCTTTATACCCAGCCAGAGGTCAGGCAAATTTGGCATGCTAGCATGCTGCATCTTAACAGAAAACAGGCTTTTGTAACTTAGCATCTATCTTTGTAACGAATCTAATTAGTCTATGAGCTGTCTGGCTAAAGAAAAAAGCAGAGAAAGAAAAAGCGTAAGACACCATGGGTGAGGAAATTTTGGCAGTAGGAATGTTTTATTCAGAAAAAGTCAAATGGTTTGTTAGGAAAGTCCTTGATTAGCATCTTAAGGTGATACTAGCCACTTGGTAATGCTTTAAGTCTGCTTTTATGAATTAAGGGACAAAATTATTCACAGTTAGCAGGAGGAAGTGGCTTTAATCCCAGAAATACAGTACACCTCAAAGCAGATGCTCAGACCATTTGTTTTTTTATCATTTGCTTCAAGGCAACCTTGTTCATTTTGGTGCTATAAGAGACATTTCTTACTCTGCATGCCACCACAGAGGCAGGCTAATCACGAAGATAGTACAAAGTCTAGCATGTAACATGTTTAAAAGGCGGTCTAAAAACAGGCTTTTTGATGCTAGTCTAGTGCTAACTGTATGAGATACCTACTAAGAGCTGAGCATGTCCGCAGTAACATGGTCCTGGTTGCGGAGCCTGTTCCAGGAATAGTGGGTGTGGCCAAACAAACAATCTTTCCTCTTGTAGTCTTATAGATTGGTAATATTTTTGGGTGGCTGGAACGCATTATCTGCATTTACATTATTTCCTATGGGAAAATGCGTTTTGCAACATGGAATTTCACTTTAAGAGCTTTAAGGAACAGATTCAATTCGTATACCGAGGTACCACCATATTACTGAATAATTAATAGTAGTCGCTGAATAGTATGTGTACTAAAGAAAAATTGAGTAACAAGATTGTTTGTGTAAGTGATTAACATCACATTTAAAATTTTTACAGTACCTGATAGAACCTGCTGTAAAGTAAAACTTTTATTAAAAAGCTGTAATGAAAAACAGAACCCAAACATGCCTTGGAACATGACTAGACTTGAGGTAAAGGGAAAAAAGTAACAAAAATAGTTTCTTAAAAATTGTGGTTGATTTTTTTTTTTCACAGCATAATATAAGCTTCACTTTTGTTTAACAGTTTTGTTGAAAGTACCAAAATAGAAAAGGGTGTTCAAACTTTTCATCAATACTTTAAAAAAAGGGGGCCGAAGAACACTGTTTGTATGTGCCTTTTTTTTCTTTTTTTATACAATTCTGGCCATAAGCTCCAAATTAACAGTTTTGTCTTTTCTCTTCTTTCTACCCTCGCTCTTACCTCTCCTTACTTGCTTGCTTCATGCTTGCACTTCTCTCCTCTGGCTAATCTACATTCTGCCATTTGCTTAAATGATATGCACCATTTTGGCATGCATCAGGCATAACCCAAATGTTGCACTCCATGCCCAAAAGAAAGGGAAAAAAACTTTTCTTCTTCATATGGATTTTGATTTTTTTTTTTTTATTTAACTTATCCTACTCACGTGTAGTCTAATATATAGAGAGATTTGCTCTTTTTTTCTGAGGCATAGCCCTTTTTGCAAACCAATTCCCGTGTCCCTTTCTGGCCAATCACAGCCTCTTTCTCTCCTCACTGGCATGTTGGCATTAATTTCAGCCAATCACTGTCCTTCGCTCTGTCCTCCCCTGAGATCTTATCCTATCCAAGGTGATTAGACCATGACGGTGAACCGTGAGGACGACGCATGCACCGGGACCCTGAGTAGGATACTGAACGGCAGGCATCAGGCACATGTTATATCTAATACATTAGGGTAAGTTAGTAAGAGTAACTTATGTAATAATGTTATCACTGTTTGTACAGTAAAACAACATCAGCACCATGGGGTATTTAACCTGTAGAGCAAATGCGTGAGCAAATGTACGTAATGTATAGAGATCAATAACTGGGAAATTACTGAGCAGCTCACAAGCGAAGAAATAAAATTTATTTTTTAATAAAATTTTCCTTCTTTAGTTCTGCACTGGAGCTAAAAGTTATGGATGTATAGCTAACATAACAGAACAAATATAATATAATACAATTAACTACAGTAGATAGTACTAAAAGTCTATCCCACGGCAAAATATTTTTCATAAATTAACATCAGACTCTTCCTGTTCGACGTTAAAAAGCTACGTACTGTAATGACATCATCAAAGTGCTACTCCTTTTACTACAGAATAAAGCACGACGAGGTATGATTTCATAAACACAATAATAATCAACTACGGTAACTCATTAAAGTTAATGGTCAATTTACACAGCAGTTTGTTTAATGAACACCGAAAGTCATAAAATGTTACTAATGTATACTCAACCACTAGATAGCTTAATTCTTAATTTTTATTGTATAGACTTCCATTCATTGTATTGCCTTTTAGCTTCAGTGCACGACAAAAAACAACAAAAAAAAAGTGAAGACATCTTGGCTAATTATATTTGGCAATTAAAAGGTAGAATTGATGAGGTGAGGTAAATTTGTTTTTTTCGTTTTTTTTTTCGCCACACTATATAGTACCTCCAAACGAACAGAAGAGTAACAAATATATAGCACTTACACAGAGACCTCAGTATACACAAAATGCAGATCATATACAAATTAGAAACTAACTGTGATAACTGTGACTAATTTAGATGTATTTACTACCAAAATTGTGTTTATGAATTATGCCTATATAGTGTGATTTGTATGATTAGAATCTTTTGTATTTTTATATTTTTGAATGAAGGAGCGCACTGAAAAGTCTGAAAATTATGAAATAATTATGAAAATCTACAAAAAGGAAAGAAAGGAAAAAAGATAACCTAACGAGTGAGGTGCTCTTATTTTCGGGAAAAGTGTTAAAGAAAGTTAAAGTTATATTCAATTAGAGTTCATCTTAAAAATATATTCTCATGAATCTAATCAAGAATAAAAAAAGATTGCACAAGTATGCTGAATACAATTTCACAAACACCAGTCATTTCAGGTATCTTTTTAAATTATTGCCCATAAGAATAGCAGAGTTTAATGAATTTTTTTTTTAATAATTCAGATTTTATTTATGCTTGGATTTAGCAAAGTAAACAAGATAAAGACAATCAGAGCCATTTTAGACGTGATTGTACATTCATTTTACGCACTATAAGATGCACACTGAAAGCTCCGCCCCTTTTTTTGTCTCAGCATAAATTCGTAGGTGTAGAAACATTTTGGTTAGTTTTTATGCTCCATTTTTTTTGTCTTTTTCACTGGTTTGCATTGCTGTATTTATGAGCTGTAGCATTTTTGTCTGTGTTACTTTTTGTCTTGTTAGTCACCACAGTAGTTTTTTTTCCTCTTAGTTTCGCTTTTCATTGTAGGGCAGTATAGAGTTTGTTCAATACTTTTGACTTGGATTCTGGTAGTTAAAGTGTGTATTATTTTTGACGTATTACTTTTGTTGCTTTGATACTTTTTGTCCTGCAAGTGTTATATTGTTATTATTATCCATTTGGTAGTCTTGCTGTACTTTACTATTTGTAAACTTTTTTTGCATTTGTTTTGCTGCCCTGTTACTTTTTGTTTCGTTAGTAGTTTTGCTTCCACCGGTTCAGGGCAGTATTGTGTTGGTCCCAGTAGTTTGACTTTCTCTTTTTATTTTATACATTTATTATTTTTTAGCCCATAGTGTTGCTGTAGTTAGGGCCTGTTTTATTGCCACCATGTGAATTTTTGTCCTGTTAGTGTTACCTTACTTCAGGACTGTATTGTTTTTAACCCTTGTTATGTTTTTGTCCCTTTAGTACTCTTATAGTTTACATCGGTTTTACAGTAACCCCATTAGGTTATCATTTCTTTTTTTTAAGTCTTGCCCTTATTAAAGTTCCCCCCCCCTCATTTGTTTTGCTACCCTGTTATTGTCTCAGTGGTGAGACACGCTCTTCCATTAGTTTCACTTTACGGCAGTATTGCATTCGTACCAACAATTTTGTCCTCTTGTTTTGTTTTTTTGTCCGTATTTAGAATTTGTATTGCTGCCAACCTTACTTTTGGCCCATTTAGTGTTCCTGGCATGGTATTTGTTCGTCCTTTAGTACTGCTATACTTTACATCTGTAGCAGTAGTTCTGCAGTAACCATATTAGGTTTGCAGCCACGTTACTATTTGTTCTTTTTAGTGTTCCCATGTTTAAAGTTTTCCCCATTTGATTTTCTGCCATGTTACTTTTTTGTCTCGTTACTGTTGGCACCCTAGTAGTTTTTCTTCCATTAGTTCCACTTCAGGGCACTACTGCATTTGACTTCCTGTCTTTATGTTTTATTAGTGTTTCCTTATTCAAGATCTGTATTGTTTTGCTGCCTCATTACTATTTGTTCTTTAAGTGTTTGTGTAGTTCAGGTTTGTGTTGTTTTTGTCCTGTTGGTGTTGCCATAGTTGAGGGATGTACTATTTCTGTTCCATTAGTATTAATATCACATTATTTATTTTTCTTCACCATGTTAATTTTTGTCCTGTTATTTTTGCTGTAGATGAGGGCTAATATTAATCAATTAATTCACTATTAAGATAATAAAAATATCTATGTAAAATGCATTTATGTGATTTATATGTTTCCCTAACAGTAGTGTACCTGTAAATAACCTTAGATAAGCAAAATAATATATTTAATAATAATAAAAAAAGAAACTGTCGTTTTGCATCTTAGAGTGTGTAAAATACCACAAATGAGACTTAATAAATGATTTATATTCACAGCGGACATTTAGTCATCGCTGGTTGGCCTGCTGTGTAAAGCTCCTTTGCGACAATGACAATTGTTAAAAGCGCAATACAAATAGAATTGAATTGAATTAAAGTGGAGTTTAGACACTGAGCCAGTTGGTTTAAGCTCTGAAAAGGAAGCCACTGGCACACAAAGAGACTTTCTTTTATACACATTGCACTTTAAAAAAAAACATAAAGGTTTAATTCATTGAGTACTAGCCAAAAAAATAATAAATCACTGACACACGACACTGAAGCACAGTTTTCTCGGCTCTTGTACGCAAAACGAAGTGATGGGGTCTCCGAATGAAAGTGTGAAATAAAAAGTTTAGGAAAATTTTAAGTGTATATAAACTGTGCTAATCTGGTGTACTAATTTAGTGACTTTGTATGTAAGATTTTTTTATTTAAAAATAAATGTTAATAGGATATTAGTGAGAAAACAATCTGAGCTCACGCAAAATTCGTACGATTTCCAACGAGCAAATACAATTCTTTATTTGTAGTATTTATTTATTTATCTATTTATTTATTTTTTAGATCTTTTAAATTTTGCACTCATCTCGATCCTTACCTTTCATTTGTCACTTTTCATATGAAGCAGCTCGAGTGAACGCTTACGAATTTTGCCCCCCGTGAGACCACGTTTTGGCGAAATTGCATGTACAGTATATCTGAAGTCTGCATGCAGGAGCAACTCTGTAAGCTGTTCTTTTTTTTTCAGTGTAAAATAGAAACAAATTCTGTATAAAAAAAGAATGATATTTTTTGTTAAAGATAGTATCATACTGTATGTGTTGGTCGGTCGATCTCACTCGCTTTACTGTCGTCTGTAGCCTTGTATCTAAAACAGTTGTTCAAAACTGACAAACCACAAGCGATTGATTTCGCTAGCTAGGAAATATCCAGTAGCTAAGGAACATGTCGAGTGTTTACAAAATAACCATGTGATTATAACAATAACTATAATGAACTGAATGCACATTTTGACCAATACAAATACAGCTGTATGGAGAAATTATAATGCTGCTCTTGTTGGGGGAAAAAAATACATACATACATATATATATATATCAAACTTATGTTCCAGAGACTGTTGGTTTTGTATATTACTGTTGTGTTTTTGTGAGTATTAAAGTGTTCAATCTTGTACTACCTTCTTGAGATGTCATTCTTTTATCTTCATTGTTATTGTGCTGCATGTATTCTCTATTAACACATAAAAGTGAAAATTGGGTCCTACATGTATTTACAAGTACACCACACTTTAATACACCCAGTACACCATCAGCCAATCATGTGGCAGAAGCATGACCCATAAACTTAGCCTAGCCACATCCTTGTTGAGCAGAAAAGCATTTTGATGCATCAAATTTTAAGCATGGATGCACTACACAAGCAAAATACCACATTAATGTCTTCCAAGAAACAGGCCTCTGAATCTACAGTAGCCACAGACTCTCGCAATCAAAAGCCAGAGGAGGCCTGGAACAATACGTCGGTGAGTGCACACATATTATATACAGTGGTACCATATGAATTCAATCCATTCTGGAGGTGAGTTCTTAAGGCAAAATATCTTATTGCAAAACACATGTTGCCATAGGAAATAATGTAAATGGAGATAAACGTGCAGTCACCCAAAAATATTACCAATACTACCAATTTCCAACACTATAATCATATTTAAAAATATAAAATAATCTTAGAAACCTCCTTGCTAACATTCTTGGGACCCATGGTGTTATGGCTCCACTAGATCTTGCACAAAATGCAAAAAAAAAAAAAAACCCCAAATAATATGAAAACTCACTTCTCTTGGTTTTCCACTTATGCAAACAAGTTACACAAATGGCTCCCGCCCGGACATACGTGCAACTTAGCAACAAAGTTACCAGAAGAACTCATATTCTCCAGCAAGCTCAGTAAAACCTAACAACTATTTTACTTATAGTACTGTGC
>JAOTRS010000044.1:1520811-1531290 GCA_028565755.1 Dinotopterus cunningtoni
CCTTTTAATCACAAATTATGGCCCAGATGTAGAATATCTTTACAAATAAAAAAAAATTAAAAAATCTAGTATTATAAAAAAAAAAAAGCCTAGTTTTAGATTCTACCAATAGATGTCAGCATTTGGTAATAAATAAATAAATCTAGGCCAAAAAAAAGTCCTAAGACTGTGTTAAGCTGTGACACTGTGATTTATTATTCTTTTTCTTTAATTGTCTTTTTATTTTGTGTTTATCTTGTGCCACGAAATGTACCATTATACCTCAATACTGTGCAACTCGTAAAAAAAAATATTTCAACACTGAAGACGGAAGCTGTCCTTAATGCACAAACATCTTAATAAGACTTTTTACTTTAATTTCAACAACTGTACATTATACCTCATTGGTAACGCTTTAATACCTCGGATTAATGTCTTATCTTTTTTTGTAAAAACAATCCTTTTTGTATTGTTTTATATGTACGGGGGGTGTTCAAGTCAAACCGGAACTTTGATGACATTACCAGTTATTGCCATATGGGTTAAGTGCATTAGTGTAGCAGGGGATTATATAGAGAAATAAAAAGAGTTTTTATGTTCAGAACTGTGTCCCGGGTTGACTCGAACACCTCTCATATATACTGCACTGTATAGGAATGCTAGTACTGTAATCAAATTTACAATAATTAAATCACTTGGATCTGAGAATTAAATTATTCAAGGCTTACTTGTGAAAATTGATCCATGTGCAATTCTGCAAATATTGAAAAAAAAAAAATTAATGTACAGGAAGATTTGCCCTCTGGTGCCATGGAGGTGAAGTTACTTGCTACCTGTTTGCATTTTCTAGTCATTAATGCAGGTTTTTACAACAGGATGCCAAAAGTCCTCAATAGTATCTAGCAAAAAAATGTATAGTTTTTAAAGGCAATTAAAGGTAACTTTGCACGTTCTCATACGAGCTGTTATTTAAAAAGTCATGAAGTTTCCCTTGTTGAAGTGGAGAATGCGCTTGTACTAAGGGTCGGGACCTCGATGTAACTGAGGGCCATGTTGCCATCTTCAGTCATGACGATGTCATTTGCAGTGGAGAGGCCTGCAGGCCATGAAGCTTCGACGCTCGAGACACTGAGAGACAGAGAGATAGAGCAAGAGACGGATAAAAGGTGACAGCGAATAATGTGGGAGGATGTAGAAAAGGGGGGAGGGGTGAATGGGGTCATCATGATAGGGATTCGTCTTTCGATAGATACAAAGATACATAAATAGATACAAGCCTTTTTCTTGCAAGGCTGTCCACAAGATTTTGGAGTGTTTCTGTGGGAATTCGTGCCTATTCATTCTGTAGAGCATTTATAAGGTGTTTTTATGTATAAGGCACTGATGTTGGATGAGAAGGTCTGGCTCACAATCTTAGTTCCAGTTCATCCCAAAGGTGCTCGATGGGGTTGTGGTCAGGGGTCTGTGTTAGGGCCAGTCAAGTTCTTCCACACTGAACTCATCTAACCATGTCTTTATAGCCCTTGCTTTGTGCACTGGGGCACAGTCATGTTTAAATAGAAAAGGGTCTTCCCCAAACTGTTGCCACAAAGTTGGAAGCATAGCATTGTCCAAGATATCTTGGTATACTGAAGCATTAAGATTGCCCTTCACTACTGATAAGGGGTCTGATTGATTGAAACACCTGAATTCAATAATTAACAGGTTTGAATACTGTTGTCCATATAGTGTAAATAGATCAAGTATGATATGGTTGACACAAACAGGTGCACATAGTAGGATAACAGGGTGTTGCCTGTGGTCCAGACTTGAAGGTAATCATGTCGTGTGTTTGGATGAGGGTAAATCAGTGGCCATATAGATCCGTTACGTGCTATGCCTGCTAATAAATCTAACATGTCTTAAGTTACCACTTTCTACATTTAATGTCAAATATTTCTATATAATACATGGAAGGCAGACAAAAAAAAGATATACTTTAACTCAGGTATTCCTAACTGACTTTTCTGTGACTTTTGTTGCACCTTGACTGTCGTTCCACCTTCTCCAATGTGCAGTCGCAGCCTATTGAGCACAGTATGGTGTGTGAATGTGTGTGTGTGTGTGAGTGTGCATGTGTGAGATAGAGAGAGAGAGAGATCTGGAGCGTGTTTGTTATCTGTGTGATACTTTCTGGGTGTCAGCACTGTGCTGTGATGCTAAGAAGAGCAGACAGCTGCTTAATCCTAGGTTACCAGCGATGCTCTGCTGTTCTTCCACACACACACATACACACACTCCTGAAAAACATACTAATATATAACCCGTCGAATATGACTTTCATTGTCACCCACACAAGCAAATGTTCTTATTACTTGAATATCTCCAAGCAGAATTATATATGTCTTATGCTGTATACAGTAACTGTGTAATTGGATTCTATGCACTTGATTATAATAATAAAAATTAGACTAAAAAAAACTCCCATACTGTCCTCTCCCTGGCTTTGCCGCAAGTCTAATCCTAACATTATGTCTCCATTCAAGTCGCAATTAACCCTTACAGATTTTTCTTCTCAAACATACAAAGATGATAAAGATGATCTTCACTCTGTCTGACCGGCTTGAAAATTGTTGTTCTCCTCTCGTGGACAGAAGAGAGGCCCCAGGGAGCAAACAGAGGATGGCAAGAAACCTCCGGACCAAGGGCAAGGAGGTTTGAGTCAGAAGGAGTGATGAATTCCTGCATCTTGTAGCTACAGCAGATAAAATATTGAATTAATTAGACAGGAAGTGGACGTATCCCAGTCATTCTGCGTAGCCGTGGAGACGGCAGGATTCGGCTCAGTCTACAGCGCTTTTATATTTAAACCGAAAAGGTCGCATATTTTAGGATAAAGCACGCCGGCTATTCCGGAATTATCGATCTTCTATAGTTTTACTGTACAGGATATGGATTATAGCTTGATTTTATAGTATGAAGCTTCATAAAAATACGCTTGCAAAGATTTTAGTAAAGTGTTTAAAAGATCCTGTTTTCCTGGAAAATCTGTGAATTATGTTAATTACTGTAGTAGTATTTTATTTTAATTATAGATGATAGACTGTCTCTATAAATATATATGTTTCTACAGTATATGAGCTTCAATTCAATGCATGTTGATGCATACAGTCTGAAATGTGTAACGATCCTTAAAGTAGAGAGAGTGTGTGAATGCATGTGTGTGTATGTCAGATACCAAGCTTTTTTACCTACTTTCCACTTAATCCACTGGTATTGACAATGATTGTCTTCCAAATAAACCCTCATTAAAAAAAAAGTGCACTTGAACAAAACAGATTTTTTTTTTTTTTTTTTTTGCATAGATGCTTCTGCTTCTCTCTTTATTCCTCTGTTCCAGGCTTGCTTGCTCACTGTCCTAGCCCCCTCCTTCGTTTCTCCTCCCCTTCTTTCTCCTGCCCTCACTGACTCAGGAGAAAGAGTATAAAAACATCGTTATCTTTTTCGTCCATCCCTTCGATCTGCTTCTCTCGGGTTCACAATACACACCAGGGCTCTTCTCTGCTCACCTGCTAGACTGGTGTATTTGTCAGTCTCTCTGTCTCTCTCAGGAGGACTCCTCCTCATACACACACTTTTAAGGGACTTTGGTGTCTCTCTGGCACCGTAGAACTCCTACCCGTTTCTTTGCCCTTCACTGGTCATCATTCCTGCGTACGGGGAAAACTTGGCACTGGCGGCCCGGAAGATTCTCCTGGGCGCCACCGCCATAATGCTTCTCATCATTTTGGTCGTACTCATTCCGGTCTTGGTGAGCTCGGTGGGCGGAAACGAGGACGGCAGCCACTACGAGATGTTGGGCACCTGCCGCATGGTCTGCGATCCGTACTCGGACAAGGGCACGGGCACCGTCGCAACGGGAATCAGCTCAGTGCCAGGCATCGATGGAGCCGCAACGCGCATCCAAGCTGAGGCGGAGCCACTAAGTGACCACAGTGTGAGCCCGCCACTTCCAACGTACATCCACGGCAGGCCGGGGAAACCTGGAAAACCTGGCCCACCTGGACCACCAGGAGAGCCCGGTCCTCCAGGTCCGATCGGTCCACCGGGAGAAAAAAGCATGATGGCAGGTGCTGGCATTGGGAGCTTTAATACAGGTCCACGTGTGGCATTCTATGCTGGTCTACGAAACCCACAGGAGGGCTACGAGGTCTTGAGGTTTGATGATGTAGTCACCAACATTGGCAACAATTACGATGGCGCATCAGGGAAGTTTGTGTGCAAGGTGCCCGGGACATACTTCTTTACCTACAACGTACTAATGAGAGGCGGTGACGGGACCAGCATGTGGGCAGATCTTGTCAAAAACGGACAGGTAAGAAGGTTTCTCTCGATTTACTGTGACTACTGAACTGAAATACACAAAATATACTGTTATATACCACAATACACTCACGCTTACATTCCGATACAATTCTAGTAAAGTAAAACTAAAGCAAAAATGCTGGATTCAGAAGTCGCATTTAGATATTGTATGAGGCTTTTGGGAAATTTCTAGTCATTCTCCACAGACAGGCTCAGATACATCAAACACGTCAAGACATCCCACCTTCAGTCATGTCCGGCTACTGACAGGAGCCATCAGCAATCAGGGAACAGGGAATGTGTAAGCCAATGAGAGTGAAAGAGCTTTAAATTGCAAAATAACAGATGAAAGGAGCAGCTTTTTTCTTGGAAGTCTACTTTCTTGGAAATCTAGCAAATTCTTTATAAATTTATAATTATTCATAACTCAATAAACAAAATTAACAAGGCTCGGTATTCAGCATTTTGAACAGACCTACAGGCAAATGCCTATTATGCATAATTTAAATAGAAAGCTTGAATTTCTTGCTTCTGTGCTTCTGTAATATCAGCAGTCCAAAAGTACTGCAGCATCAATCCACCAAAAAAATAAATAAATCTGTAGGGAAATTCAACAGAATTAACACTAATTATGTTACACATAGAAAATACATTTTATTTTTACATAATTACATTTTTAAGAAATAAAAATGATGTCAGTAGACATTTATTCAAAGTAAACATCCGAGCATTATCTGAAGTGAAAGAAATGTTTCTTTAATCGTGTGTGTGTGTGTGTGTGTGTGTCTCAGTGGCCTCCTTTACTGTGTCATACTGAATCAGTAGCTTTCTCAATCACATGTGGCCAGTCATAAGACACACATAGATGCAACCAGTGAAGCTGCAAATTTCGGACACACACAAACATCTATAAATACACAAGAACTACATGCGCACACACAAACACACACACACGCATAAAGAAGCACAGAAAGACAAACGTCTGAGTCTACTCTAAAGGACTAGAAACTTTTTCATTCATTCAATATGAAAGAAAACAAAATAAAAAGATCAAAAACATTTGTTTGTCTTCACTGAAATCAATAGCAGCAAATTAATCAAGGTAATAGAAAAAAAACTCAAAAATATTATCACTGTAAATTAGATATTTTAACATATCATAACATATTTTCATACCTTAGCCAATCATAGATCACTTCTGTGCACTGTTCATTAACCTTCATGACCTTCATTCATGACCTTGCTCTAGAGCCTTATACATATTTTATGTCAGTCATTGGCATAAGTAAAACCTTTTAACTCAATTTCATTCGAAGATGATCATAATGAGTCATTGTTTTAATGTCTGAGTCTGACTTGGCCTGGGGCAAGGACTGGATTTTGGCTTGAACTAGGGACTAAATATAGTCAGAAAACTTCAAATGGATTAGGGACTAGATACTAGACTAAAACTTGAGGTGGGTCCTGAGACAAGAACTTGCATTGGATTTGTGCCTGAAACATAGACTAGCCCTGAGACTGAGACAGAAACTTAGATAGGACATGGGGACTTGTCCGGGACTGGATTAGGGCCGAGACAAGCATGTGATGTGAGCATGTAATGGGGATTCCTGAGATATGGTTAACTCCCCGTTTCACCCCCGAAAATAAATACCTTCCAAAAGTGTTTGACTAATGATACTTCTTGTGGGAAACCTAATGAACCAGTGTAAGGATATATTTATTGATGGAAACTTCAAAGCACTGTACAATGTAAATGTAAATACATTACACAGTGACAAACAATGAAGTGTCTGAGGAAGGATCTGGGACTGGATCTAGTCATGAAACTGAGACTGAGCCAGAATTTGGGTTTGAAACAGGGGCTTGGACCAGATCTGAGCCAAAGATGGGAAAGAATCAAGGGCAGGGTCCTGAAGGTTGACATGACTGGAAAGACCATGAGGAACACACTTTCTGAACCTCTAGCTTCAGCTTTAGAATGTGAGCATCTGTCTGACTCCACTGGTTTGGAGTTGGGCCCCTTATTTTACCATTTTCATCCGTACAGTATATTGACTGGGACTTGGATAGGGCTATTAATCCTTCCACATGTCCCATCTCAATGGCCATTTCTGGGATAACTTTTAAAAAATCTAGGAACTGGAATAACGGGTAATGAATGGGACAGCTTTAATTGAGCCAGAGACAAGAAAGGAGAAATGTTGGAGACATACAGCCTCCAGCCTCCATGTATTATCCTTGTGCTTTAAATGACCCTAAATAGCAGCTGCTTAAACTCCAGTCCTGGAGCAAGCACCTGTCCCTAAAGCCTCAGGAATCTATAATAAATGAACCCAGAGGTAGTAGGAACGTACTGTAAAGTGATCCAAAGCCCTTAAAACTACTGATGGAGCAATAAATGTGATTGATTTTTTTTTTATTAATTCGTCCTTGAGACCGCCCTCATCCATCTCAGTACACACATGCACGTCCCCATGCACACATAAACAGTCAGTGACTCTTCTGAGTGACTCAACAGGGTTACTCATGCTTAGCTTGACAGTTTCCTTGTCTTTTTAGGTCCATCATCCTGACAAATGACACATCCCACAGACAGTATACTTACTTTATACTCCCACATTCTGTTGTCTGTCTGTCTCTCATGCTTCCTCTTTTCAGGTAAGGGCAAGTGCTATAGCCCAGGACCAGGACCAGAGCTACGATTACGCCTCAAACACAGTGATCCTGCACCTGGACCCTGGAGACGAGATCTTCATCAAGCTGGATGGTGGCAAAGCACACGGTGGAAACAGCAACAAATACAGCACCTTCGCGGGCTTCATGCTTTACCCTGATTAGTGAAGTTGAGGCTGAAGGTCTGTGATTCTTAAAAAGGGAAGTTTGGTGATTTGAAAGAGAATAGGGCAACTTCACTTATCTTCAGAGTATTAAGTAAAGATTAGGGCTAAGTCCATTTGGGTTGACCAAAATGCTTATTAAGGAGATAGAGAGCAATTTTTATTATTATTATTATTTCCAAAGTTTTCAATGTATTAATCAATACATAGTGTGATTTGCATAAGTATTTACCCCCACCCCCCTTTACTTTCCCACGTTTTGTATTGTTGCTTGACCTGGGTCACCTGCCCAGTTTCAATGAGCCTGTGTCCACTGTAGCTTGAGGTGCTTTTCTGCTCGCCACAGAGTGGTTATTTGAGTTACTACAGCCTTTCTGTCAACTCAAATCGTTCCTCATTGCTCTCACTCAATAAAATGTGACTCCTGACAGCTAACTAGAATGGAGGTTTGCTGTGGCATGTCTGCTTCAGGGTTTAATATGTTGTGCATGTTGAGATGCGTTTGTGATCACCACCAAAACATTTGCGCAAAACATAATAATGTACAAGTTGAAGAAATGGGTAACTCAAATAACTAGTCTGTAGAATGGTGGTGATCACAAATGCATCTCAAAAAGCACAACATGTTTTGCTGTTGTTATGACATTAAATTGACAAATTAATTCCATTTCTTTTCCACGTTCCACAAAGGTCATTCAAGGGTGAATACTTATGCAACACACTGTAAATATTTTGGTCCTACTCCTAATGCTTAAAAAAAGGATTATGTTGTAACTACATGAACTCATGTGAGACAGGACCAAGATGCATTTAGTGATTTTCTCAAAATACTGTGTTTGTACAAGTCTCTTGTATCGTTCGAATTTGCCGTGATGTGTCATGTGTAATAATCGCTCATGTTATCCAAAACTTTATGATTCTGAATTCAACGTGGAATAAAACAAACCCGATCCTGGTGTTTAAACCTGAAACCATAGTGTGATTTCATATCTATACTGAGTCTGTGAAAAGGTGAACGTATAGTGTGAAGTGGTATAGTTATAGCAGAATTGTGGATTTTATCGTTATGGAGGACGATTTTCTCTAACAAACAGCTCCCGAGATGGAAAAGATTAATTTAAATTCCAATCAGGACTTCGCTCCGAGATAGAAACATGGTGACCTCAGACATCTCGTCGTATCATCAGCATTAATTACTACTGGATAATTACGTGCAGAAGGTGTAAGCGCTTCTCTTATTGAGAGAAAGCTTTTCATCAGATAAGGGGAAAGAAAAATGTCTCAATATACAGCTGTCCCTGATTGGGTTTTAAGAGCCTCAGATGTCCATTATATGTATCTGATTTTGTCTAACGTGACTTTACATTTGCTAATAAATGAAGATTTTGTAGCAAGACATGACTGAAAACGAGATGCTGTGTGGTAGGGCTTTCCAAAAGAAGATGCATTAGATTAGAATGCTGTGTGACAGAGAGAGAGAGCGAGAGAGAGAGAGAGAGCGAGAGAGAGAGAGAGAGACCCAGCAGAGGGTTTGGCGCTTGATTGGACAGATAGATAACAACGATGAGATGTCCGTGAATTGCATGAAATTGAAAGAGATCAAACATGGGTCGGCAGAATACATTTTTTAAATTGGTTATATATAAATAAAGAGAAGGAGAGGATTTCATTAGCGTTGACTTTAGATCCAAAAAGGGACCATCAAACATCAAACAAACACTCAAACATGACTCTAAAGCTTTTCATATTTGCTTACTTCTAAAATTACTTAATAACACAGTCACGGTTTTTAAAATGGGGTCAGAGCTTAGTGTTCCGCTGTAAGAAAGGAATTCAGTTTGTTTTTTTAAGCCTAGGTGAGGAAAGCAAGTGTCAGAATTTAAAGACAAAAAAAAATAACACTTTGATTTATCTTAGTTTGGATCTGGGATCCGGGATATTCTGAAATAGAAAACTCACACACATGAGCACACATATAATATCTTTAGTAACAAGTTGTCGATATGTCTCCTTTCAGACTCAAGAGCGTTTCTTTGAATTATCACGTATGCAGCATCAGTCAATCTATTTATCCATCTAAAAACTGACAACACAGGCACTAAAACTCTTCTCAAATATGCAGAAGGACTAACATACTATAAGCCCTTCAGGAATTTGATGTGTGAATTTTTGATCCCCATCAGCATGCATTTGAAATGACACCATGCCCTTAACGATCACATTGACAGCTTTCGGGTCTTATTAAAAGTTTTTCTTATTATGAGTGTCACATGAAAATCAAAGTCACTACATTGCACTGCTCTGTTGTTGATTATTTTCCAATAGCAGCAAGTTCCCTCCAACAGCTATCATACAACAGCTAGCAACCAAGGAGTGTGGGGACAATGTTATGTAAAGCTAGTCAACTATACCACTTCCTTACAATGTAAGATACTTTTACATTTACAGGTTGGTGTGTACAATGGTTTGATAGTGTTGATCAGTGTGTTTGCGCGTGCAAAAAAAGCTGTTACACAGTCTGGATGTGAGTGCCCGAATGCTTCGGTACCTTTTTCCAGATGGCAGGACGGTGAAGAGTGTGTGTGATGGGTGTGTCCAATCAGCCACAATGCTGGTGGCTTTGCAGGTGCAAATGGTCTAGATTTCTTCAATAAAAGGGAAGAGGGACCCCGATGATCTTCTCGGCTGTCCTCACTATCCGCCGTAGGGTCTTGCGGTCCGATATGGCACAATTCCCAAACCAGATAATGATGCAGCTGCTCAGGATGCTCTCGATGGTCTCTCTATAGAAGGTGGTCAGGATTTGTGGTGGAAGCTGGGCCTTCCTCAGCCTTCCCAGGAGGAAAAGATGCTGTTGGGCTTTCTTGTGCAGAGAGCTGGTGTTGAGGGACCAGGTGAGATTCTTCCCCAGGTGGATACCCAGGAATTTGGTGCTGTCGACGATTTCCACAGGGGAGCCGTTGATGCTCAGCGGAGAGTGGTCGCTTCATGTCCTCCTAAAGTCAACAACCATCTCCTTTGTCTTGTCAACATTCAGAGACAGGTTGTTGCCCTTACACCAGTCTGTTAACCTCTGCACTTCCTCTGTACGCTGACTTGTTGTTCTTACTAATGAGACCCACCACAGTCGTGTCGCCAGCAAACCTAATGATGTGATTTGAACTGTGTGTCGCTACACAATCATGAGTCAGCAGTGTGAACAGCAGGGGACTGAGCACACAGCCTTGGGGGGCCCCAGTACTTATACCCCTTTTCCACTGCTCTGGTTCCCGTGCCGGTTCCGTGCCGGTTCCCAATTTTGGAACCAGTGCCGCGC
>JAOTRS010000044.1:1580107-1591090 GCA_028565755.1 Dinotopterus cunningtoni
ACATACAATAAAAAAGAGATGACTTAAATAACACAATGTTAGTATAGAAGATAGTATGCATTGAAATTAACATCTTCAAGGAGACTGGCTCGGCTTTTCATTATATTTATTTTTATTTATCAATTTTTTTATTATCTGTGTACACAATTTGATTTAGTCCCACTATATACTGTAATGCATTAGGATTGTAAAATCAAACAGCATGTGCAGAATATACAGTGATCTATTTTGTGTAAGCTTATTCACATTAAAAGTAATTTTACTATGCTGCCTCCTCTAATGTCCTGGGTTTAAGTTCAAGGTCAATATCGTATGTATATACGTACTGTATGCCTGTTTGTTTAGGCATTCCCTTCCCGATTATTGTCGCCTGGGCCGTCGGGAAGCTGTACTACGACAATGAGAAGTAAGTGTTCCGATTAAACGTTAGAACACAGTATGTTGTAAGTACTTAGACGTGACCATGCAATTTAAGGTACAGTATAGTGTTATGTATATTTCTACCCTAAACTGAGTTTTTCACATATTTTTAATACATTTTCATATTTGTATATACATTTATCAATGTATTTTTCTTTTTTCTTTTTTTTTTTGTGAATATCAGGTGCTGGTTTGGGAAGAGAGCAGGCATATACACAGACTACATTTACCAGGGCCCTATGATTCTTGTGCTTCTGGTAGGGAGACCTCCTGGCACTATTACAAAATTAATCTCAATGCACTAAACACTTTCAGAATGCTCTCATTTCATTTCATAAAAAAAAAAAAATCTTTCTATTTTGGTGTCCTTTGCAGATTAATATTTGACCTTTTTTTTTCGTACAGATCAATTTCGTGTTCCTCTTCAACATAGTAAGGATCCTCATGACCAAACTCCGAGCCTCCACCACATCCGAAACCATCCAGTACAGGTACAGGTACATGTAGGGGTGCACACTCACACACACTCTCGGTGAAACCTGGAACACTCAGCATGACAGCTTACCTAAGTCTTACCTAAGTCCCAACCCTTCAGTAAAATCATTTTCAGCTTTACACTGATACCTGATTGGAGCGACCTGAAGATTTCTTTTGTCACATTTGTGAGTTGGTCATATTTAGCTCTTTGTTATTGATTTTCACTTTGTAGGAAAGCGGTGAAGGCCACGCTCGTGTTACTGCCTCTGCTCGGGATCACTTACATGCTGTTCTTCGTGAATCCGGGAGAGGATGAGATCTCGCAGATCGTCTTCATTTACTTCAATTCCTTTCTGCAGTCCTTTCAGGTATTCCTTAGTTACCTGAGCTGAACGTGAAGCAGGGTCCAGATCAGCAAATAACATCAGCTCTACAAAAAGTGTGGTTATTGGGAAATAATTAACTTTGGCTAAATAAGAAATAATTACCTTAAGCACCTTGTTATTGATTATTTATTTTCTATAAATATTCTTTAACACTGTAACAGATCTCAAATGTCATTAAACAACCTCTACAGGAATAGCTGCTAATTAAAAACTCTAAATGATCCAGTTTTAAAGTCTTACAGACTGTCTTTAACTTAATATAAAGTCAGGTCTGTGAGTGTGCAACTATAAAAGCAGAACTTAAACTGGAGCTTAGGTTTGTGTTTGTGAAGGTCCACTGTTGGAATAGGTTGGTCCCCTGCATGTTAAGAGAGTGTAAAGAGGCTACCACTTTTAAAATGCTTCCCAGAGCCTGACTGATAAGCTTTAGATAATGGTGGTTTTCAGATATAGGGGTATCAGGGTAGGATATAAATATACAGTATAGTGCCGTGCAAAAGTCATGAGTCTCCCTCATTTCATTAAATGAAATCAAATGATGTAGATTAAATGAAGGAAATAGGGACAAATGTTTTACTGCAATTTGCCTAAAGATACAATTTTGAAATGTATCATTTATGTAACAACCTCAGCAACCTCATTTCCCCTCTCATCTGTTCTCAACCACTAAGCATTCAACATGACTATCTTTAGGTTCATACCTTAAGATAGATGGTTTTTATGCTTGAATGATTCATAGGTCACTGTGTAGTTTTTAAAACAAACAAAAAAAAACATTGGGTACAGGGACTGGACTGAAACACTTCAGTCGAAAACTTCCCAAGAAGGAGAGACAAAAAAGTCGTTAGCGTGTTCTCCTAGTGCTTGGTGGGTTTCCTCCGGATACTCTGGTTTTCTCCCACAGTCCAAAGACATGCAGATTAGGCTAATTGGTGTTCACGAATTGCCCGTAGTGTCTGAACAGTATGTGTGTGTGTGCCCTGCGATAGATTGCACCTTGTCCAGGGTGCCCCGCCTCATGCCCTAAGTCTTCTGGAATAGGCTCCAGGCCCCCCGTGACCCTGTAGACAGTATAAAGAGATATAGACAATGAGTGAAAGCGTGAGGGGAAAGTCTGGCTATTTGGAATCCAAATATGAAGAAATTACTGGGACTCAAGACTTTTGCACAGTACTGTATATATGTACAGCTATTCCTTGTAATGACATTTCTGTATAATGTTGGAAAACAAGGTGACAAAGTACTGATACTGGAGCCTCATTCAGATGATAATTTGTTAAATAACAAAATATTTAAAATAAATTTATTATTTATTTATTTATTTATTATTATTTATCATGAATACAGTGTAAACCTGGGATTTGCCTTGTAGCCAGAGCTACCTGTAGCTTTCTTTTACTGCCGATAATGTTGTAGTTCAGCGATATCACACGAGAGGCAGTGCTGTTATGTTAAATATTAGCGTAACATTCAGCATACAACAGCATACTTACGAGTACGATATTGCTTTTTTTTACAACACTTCAACAATCAGCATTTATTATCAACAGATTATGATTTGGTGGAACTAACATTGACCTGGTGACTGACAGTTACGGTAATCAACATGGGTGAAAGTAGTTTGAAATTTTTTATTGGTGAGAAGAATAAACCATGGTGGTGGCGGACACTCCTGAGAAACTTGTGAGATTTACTTTACTATATTTCCACTCATTCTGCCTAAGATTAGCCTCAGCTAACTAACTGTACTGTAAAATAGAAAGTTAATGCTTTATGTAGCATGTACAATCCCCTCTTCCACACACCAAGTAGTGCCTTGATCAGTGCTTAATGATTATTAGAACATGTGTGTAGCAGAGTGATACATGTTCCAGTGCTGTTATACTCCATATCAGCACTCATGGAATGCCGTTTGTTCAATCAGATCACTTAGTCAGCACTAACATTTGTTTGATTTATGTATATTTATTGTATAATAATTAAACTGAAATATGGGTTGGTTCAAATGATTTAGTGATACTTTTGCTAGTTTTATTGATGTCAATTTTTCTTCACCCTTCCTCAGGGCTTCTTTGTGTCAGTGTTCTACTGTTTTCTGAACAGCGAGGTAAGCACAAGAATTGACCGAACCGACAAAACATAATAAAATTTATTTCACAGAAAGGCTACTTTACTAAGTGGGAAAGGACGCAGAATGTGAAAGTGGTGTGGTTGCTTCTAGTTCCACGCTCCTCTGTAAATTTGTGCGCTTCGGTCTCGTGAACCAGTAGAAATCAGGTGGGCAGGGCTGTGGTCTTATTGCTTTGAAAATAAAACTGAAAAGCACATTACTAAGTAGTGCTTACTTTCTTGTTTACTGACACACACTAGGGGTTTACTGTAGTAGGATTTCTTTCTCTCGCCAATATACGTATATGTTCTTATGTTTATGTGAGTTGGATCTTTCCATTTAAAATTCATGCAAAGTTCTTCAGTCACTGTACATCCTTACACTGATTCTCACCTTTTTATAAGCTTTTAAGTGTCAGGAGAATAACACTAGCCATCTGTTCTATAACATGCGTGTGTGTTTGTGTGTTTGCGGACAGGTTCGGTCAGCCATTCGGAAACGCTGGCACCGCTGGCAGGACCACCATTCCATCCGCGCACGAGTTGCGAGAGCGATGTCACTTCCCACCTCGCCTTCACGCATCAGCTTTCACAGCATCAAACAGTCCACCTCTGTCTGATACAGGGATTTAAAAAAAAACAATCAAGAAAGAAAGAGGCAGGCACTCTATAAGTGACAATTTTCTCTGCCCTGGCCACGACTAGACACACGAAGAGGCGGAAATGCTAACCGAAAAAGCACTACATGAAATGATAATGTGAATAAAGGATACGATGGACTAAAATGGATCATTCCGTGTTACTGGAGCATTGCCCAGAGACTCTGTGTAAATGATCATTTTTAATTTCAATTTAACAAATAGTTAGACACTAGCTATTACAGGTACAAGCATCTCCATGGACATGATTATAGTAAACAATCTCAACTGGTTTACTTTCAAACAGAAAGCTATACTAAAGTTATACCGACTGACTTATAGTAGCTTCCAAAATCAGCAAATTGTATAGATGCATTAGTTTCCAACATTTGCTAGTTGTACAGAAGAATTAGCTTCTGTCACCAATTATTTAGAAGTAGAAAAATGAGCTTTCAACGTAGGCTCGTTGTTCAAATGGATGCGCTTGTCTGGCTAGTTGGCTTTGTTTTCTGTCCTTTGGGAGTCTCTCAAAACTTCTGCTTGGGAACTTTCGGCGATTGTACGTCTTCTTTGCCAGCTTTTTATTATTTCTTCATTGAGCAATAGCTAGTTCTGTTTCAGAGAAGAATTCACAGCTAGCCGGCTAGCTTATATTGTTTAGGATATTGGTGAACTCCAGATTAAATTTTTTTGGGGGGGTTAAATAAATTTGCTTCTGAGCTGAATTTTCTTTTTTCTCTTTCACTGCTTATGAAACAGACCTGAACAGACCAAATTGTTAAATTTGTTAACATGTACGTACAGTGCCTTGGATAAGTAAAGTCAAGTGAAGGTCTCTAACTGGAAAGGAAAAGAGAAAATGGCAGCCTGATTCAACTCAAAGATTGTGATGTGGATTTAATGCATTACTGCTTTTGTGGGCAACTGGCTATGCTGGTCCATGTCATCTATTATTAAACTTTAAATTATCTTTATAGGGTGTAGGAGTATGTACTGCTTCCCAGATTACATCATGAAAGCCACAATCATGTCGTCTGACAGTTTAATACAGTGCCTTGCAAAAGTATTCATACCTCTAGAATATTTCCACATTTTGTCATATTACAACTACAAACGTAAATGTATTTTATTGGAATTTTATGATAGACCAACACGAAGTGGCACATAATTGTGAAGTGGAAGGAAAATGATAAACGAATTTCAAAATTCAGCTCCCTTTACTCTGATACCCCTGACTAAAATCCAATGAAACCAATCGCCTTCACAAGTCACCTAATTATTAAATAGAGTCCACTTGTACTGCTGGAAGGTGAACCTCCGCCCTAGTCTCAAGTCTTTTGTAGATTCTAACTGGTTTTCTTCTAAGGTTGCCCTTTCTTTGGCTCCATCCATCCTCCCATTAACTCTGACTAGTTAGGGGTATCAGAGTAAAGGGGGCAATACAAATGCATGCCATACTTTTTTTTATTTGTAAAAATTTTTTGAAAACCATTTATCATTTTTCTTTAACCATAATGTGATCATTGGAACATGACTAAATGTGGAAAAATTCATGGGGTATAAATACCGCAAGGCACTGTATTTGACTGTCAGATGACATGATTGTGGCTTTCATTATGTAATCTGTGAAGCAGTACATACTTCTACACCCTGTGAACATAATTTAATGTTTACTTATAGATGAATTAGCATAGCCAGTGGCTTCACGAAAGCAGTAATGTATTTAAACGACATCAACACACCCTTGAGTTGAATCAGAATGCTATTTTGACCCATTTTCTCCTTTTGAATTTCCTTTTTTGTTAGAGACCTTTACTTGACTTTATTCATCCAGGTCATCCAAAAGTCATCCTTTTTTTATTTTCTGGGGAATTTTTGACCTATGGTAGCTTTGCAGACAAACAGCGTTCCTCCCACTGCATCCGCAGCTGAACAAACATTTGATTCCGCTGCCTCAGGTTCTTGGGGTTGAATGCTAACTCATGAAACTGTATTGGAAAGTGCAGTGTGAGCCATATGAGACCTTACTTAAAGTAATGTATTTTGCATGTGTATGTAATGTCACTCATGAAGCGTAAAGGTTGATAAACTCTAGCAGTGTACTTGTGTACAGTGTACACATACTGTATTTGGAAAAAGAAGTGCTTTAGTTGCTAAGCTCCTCGTTGCAAGGTTTTGTTGTCAGTGTTATGTATTTCTGTAAAATGTGAACCAAAATCTCTAAGGAATGTTTTCAGCCTCTTGTTCAATCCATGTCATGAAGAATTAAGGTATTCCTTAAGGCAAAATAGGGTTCAACACAACGAGCCATGTCATGAAGCTAAAATTATCTCAAACTGGTTTCTTGAACATGACAGTACTAGGTACAGTACTAGCGAGAGCTCCTACACTAAGGTGTAGCTAATGAAGTGAGTGGGTGTAAAGTTTCAATATCAAAACTGCATATCAACTGTGACGCGTGGTTTGTAATCGTACGCTTGCAATAATAGGGAAAGAAGGAATATTAGAGATACCTTCCATCTGTGGTGAGAGTTCTGTGGTGTACAATTCGTCTTACTATTATGATAGTGTGGGCAGCTGTTTCGAGAGATATTTGGGATAGGCTTTTACTGCCATGGAGGTTCTGCCAGCTTTTATGGAGAATGTGTATCTTTCATTTTGACTAGGATGAAGATGATAATGCAGAAGTCCAGGCATTTTTGCACCTCTGTAAGTGAGATGCATTTGTTTTAGTCTACAGTATATTTTGTGTAGATAGAGATGTTTTATTATTAAAAAGACCCTAATTAAACACGACCTGAACTTTCAAACTAAGCTGTCGGAAATTATGAGCATAAAATTATTTACACACATTTGGATAAAATTTTAAAAAGCTAGGGTTAGAAAAGGCTAGATCACTGGGTGCAACCTGACCACCAGAGGTTACTGTTATATTTTGAACCCTGTATCTGGTGCCTTGTGGGTGCATGCTCTTTTCACCTCAAATACATATTTAAAGGTTTAATTGTTAGATATAATTCCAAAAGTGTGCATACCTCTTAACCAAAATAGATTTAAACCGGTTCAACCAGTTTCCTGCTTCCTTCCTGACAACTTTACAGAAAGATGTAGATTAGATTCCTAATAAGCAAGCCAGATGTGACAATGGCATGACATGACACGAAGAAGTAACTCTCAGAGGAACCAGGCTCACAAAGGGAACCCTTCTTCTTCTAGAAGACAGTGAAATCATAACACTATAATAAACAAGGGGACTTTAAGGCAAGGCAGAACTTTTGATTGTGCAGAATAACAGAACACAATTATAAGAGTAAAACTAGCTTTATTTCTCTATATAATCACCTGCTACGCTAATGCACTCATCCCACTGTTTTACTGGTGCTTGGATAACATCATAGTAGAAACTCAAATGGTCTCCACAGTCCATTTGAGCTTCAGCTCAGACTGCCTGCTTATTCACATCTGAAACACTGGCCTCCCAGGAACCGTTTCAATTGCGCAAACTCAGCACTGTACAAGCGATGTGGTGATAACTCCTGTAATGTGCAAGTGGTGTTGGTAAATGATTTTGTTTACAGCTACCACGGACAGGTTATCCATCGATTTTTAAGGATCAGGCGTTCCACTTGCTGAATATTAACTGGAACAAATGCGGTGGGCTTCGAGCCACCTCCTCCAGGAAACGTCACTCACAGATAGACGACCTTCTTTAAAAAGTTTGCACTGAGAGTCTTATCACTGAGAGGTTCTGTTTTGACTTGAATGCTCCTTGTATGAAGGCAAACAGTACTAAGTGTGTTAAATGGATGTTCAGTTCTGAATTAAGAATTCTGGGATGAGCATGAGACAGTATTCATGATTACAGCAGACGTTCTTAGGAACAAATTCACAATATCCATTTGAGATTGTATACTAAAGCAGATGTTTAATATGGTTTTGGGATGTTTATAATTTTAGGGCATCTATTGGATCATTCACGGGAAGAGGGTCAATCATGAGGTGCTCTTGAGAGAAAGACAGAGAAAGAGAGAGAGAGACGGAGAGAGAGAGAGAGAGAAAGTAAGAGAGAGACAGAAAGAGAAAGAGAGAGAAAGAAGCAGAGAGAGAGCAGCTTATTAATGCTTTAAAAAGCAACACACAGTCATTTCATTTATCACTTGTAGGGAATGCAAAGTTTTGCAGTGCAAGTGTGTATAAATCATAACGAATCATTCTTTATTAAAAATGTGATGTAAAAAATCTTAGATCTAGATTCTCAATTATGAAAAATAATGAACGTACCAGAACAGAAAACATAAGAAAAAAAAGGCACTTCCGCGTTTTGCAAGCCGCATCAATAGCTCGTCCTCTGATTGGTCAGTCTGTCATGGATGCTCAAGCGCTCGACCAATCACGTGCGTGCGCGCTGACGAAGGAATAACACTACGAACGAAGGAGCCTTCATTCGTCGTCGAGGTCCAGTCGGTGCGCGTGCGCCTACGTAAATTCGTGAATATTCGGCCTCATCTTTATAAACATCAGGTAGGAATGATGGAAACGTTTTATTCACCTAAAAATAAGGGTTTCATCGTGGCTGTAGAAATGAAAAGTCGGTAAATGCTGTGTGACTGTTGATGAGTCGGGTAGGGCAGTTGTCAGGCTTGTTAGCCGGTATGCTAGCTGGTTTTCTACATCAGCTCGCGGCATCGGGTTTTTTTTTTCACACCGGTTTTCCGGAAAGTCCGCCTCTTTGTTTCTGGTTTGCTGGTGAATGTTGGATGACCGTTTATAAAGTTGATACTGTCAACCAGTCGTAGTAGAATGTATTGGAATACGGGTAGGATCAAAACCCGCAAAGCATCATCTAAATATCTATATATATAAAAAAAAGTATTTATTAAAATATATGGTTTTCTTTGCGAATACCATACTAGGTGTCTTTCTGATATTTAATTCAGAAGCCTAGTCTTACCCGGAGCCGCTTATGTGTTAGCGGAATGCTAAATGTTTGTTAATTAAACCCCGCCAACAAGGTCGCGTGCGGCTTAAATATGAAACACAATAAGTTGTTTATTATGAATTTCTAAGTGTATTAACTATAGAAGATGCTCAGCCACTATATACAGAGGAGTAGATGCCTGGTTTAGTGATGACGGTTAATTTAATATAATATAAACACAGGATGGTTGGGAGTCTTACTTCCGGTTAGTTATTGACAAGTGTGTGACGTCACTTTAGCAAAGGCAACCAAACCGGTTCTGCTTGTTTATTGATGGAGAAACTTGGAGCATCCGAGGAAGTATAAAAACCGTTCTTTTTCTCTTTTTTGTTCCCAAAACATATTTTTCTGGTTCTTGTCATTGTGATCTTAAGATTTTTTTTGTCATACTGCACAGTATTCACTCGTTTTCATAAAGCACATTAGGCTGGTGGATTTGGAGTTGATCCCAGGAATACTGGATGTGAGGCAAAAATACACTCAGAGTGCTAGTGCATTATACAGTACACACATTTACAACAGGTATACAATGCTGTGCCAATATCTTTAGACCCCCTCCTTTCTTCATGTTGAAATAAACTAAATGATGTAGATTAAATGAAAAAAATAGGAACAAATGTTTTAGTGTGTCAGACTGCAAAGTGCCTAAAGGTACTATTTAAAACTTGGTTGTTTATATAACAATAATCTTAGCAGCAACCTCATTTCCCTCTCATCTCTTCTCAACCACTCAGCATCACTAATTCAGTATACTAATTACTAGAGATGTAGGAAAAATAATTTCAGTTATGATTGGCAATACTTTTGTGTGGCAAGTCTAAAAATTTTTTTTTTTTTAAAGAAGAAGAAGAGTGTTACTTTTTTTCCAGTGACCGGAATTGGCTGAATTTCAAAAACGATTCTGTACTAAGAGCACAAGCTTCTAAGTGGCACAAATGAAATGCCTTTTTTGTTTTTATTTAAAAAATCATTGATGTTAAAAGACTCCAATCTGCCTTTTTCTCCAAACTCTGCGAGTGAATTAGTCTTGACTCCACTTATTACGCACGCTTACACTGTCTCAAAACACCACGAGTGCACACCAGTCTTGAAAATTGTGTGTTAGAAGCCCCACGTGTAGATTCTTTATAACCTACAGGTGGCTCACTCTGAACGGTTCACACATTTTCATCCCGTGTGGTAGGAGTGAATCATTTGCTAAGTTTGTTTAGAAATAATAATCATGGCAGATGACATAACCAGGATACAGTTGATTGATAAAAATGTAGCTTGTTTAATTTAATTTGAGGTTAAATGTTAAACTCTTGTATTTGAAATTAGTTTGTTTTGTTTAAATGCTGCGCTTGGTTTTAAAGTGAGAAAAGTAATGCTACAAGGAACAGGCTATTAATTACTCATGTTCAATTCACGTTTTTGAGACTGTTGAATAAAGCTAAGGTATAAAACTTTGAAGTTATGATGCAACTTTTCCTTAAGACTGCATGTTCTCTAGGAATATCCTGTAATGATAGACTTGTGCTTCTGATGAGTTAGAGTTTGAGTATTTTAAAAACTTCTGATCTACTGAGATTTTTGGAACACTGACTCATATGACCACCCTTTACAAATGTAATGAGCAAGTCGTTAAGGAAGACCGACCAGAACAGCAGAATTGCCAAGAGCAGGTATCCGATGCTATTCTAAGCAGAAACTCTCTCAAACTGGATAGATGAGGAAATACTTCAAGATAGGAATTTATAGCCAAAAATGAACTTGAATTCTGTAGGTGTCTGCGGTTCAGATTACTTCTTTAGATAAACAGTAATCCAGACAGACAGGAATCTAGTTTTTTTTTTTTTTTTTTAATGTATAAGGAACAGGTTTGTATTTGTGTGTGTGTGTGTGTGTGTGTGTGTGTGTGTGTGTGTGTGTGTGTGTGTGTATGTGTTTGTGAGTGGGAGGATATTGAAGGTTCAGCAGTAGCTGGTGATGTAGT
>JAOTRS010000044.1:1597978-1609413 GCA_028565755.1 Dinotopterus cunningtoni
GTTTGTTCAATAAAATTCAAATTATACCCTAATGGTTGATGACTTGAAAATTATACTGACTGTCATTTGCAATGACTGATTATGAAAATCAGGGAAAGATATCATTTGCGTAATAATTTGGAACATGGTGTATATATATGTGTGTGTGTGACGTTTTGATTTGTATCTCCTCCAGCTGAAGCCTGCCAGCCTCTTGTCTTTCTCTGTCCATACATTATCCCTACATTCTGTTAATTTATTCTTTATTGCATGTTTTTCTCTACATTGCCATCCGTTCATCTTTTCTGTGTGTGTGCTGTTGTCTGGTTTATTTCCCCTCTTTCTTTTCTCATCTTGCATCTTCTCCCTCCATTTTTCCCTCTCTCTGATCAGTGGTTGTTGAGGTCCTCTATTCCTTGATGTTCCTATCAATATGAGAGGATGTTTGACACTTGTCGCATACCTGGAATTGTGACAGGTACATACGCACAGCTAATCTACACACACTGTTAATTACTAACCGGAGAAAGATTTATGGAAAAATACAGCATTATACTCGTCATACACTCAGTCAGTCGGTGAGTGTGTGTGTGTGTAATTAATGACTCTAGAGTGTTTTTTGAGTGTTTAAACCCTGCCATGTCACTGTTGCCTTAATCAGCTCTCTAAAGGAAGATTAACACACACTGCACATGGACAAATGTGAACTTTTGCCTCTAACTCTTCATCTTCATCGTCATTCCCTCACCAGCTTCACTTCAAGTTAATATGATTTTAAAAAATGCATCTTGTCATTTTTGTCACTTAAAAATTCTAAAGTCGCTCATTAAGACTTTTCTCCGTCAGGGTGTTGTAGTTTTTCTTCTGAACGACACTGGAGACTCATTTCATCAGCGCTCAGAAGTGGTCACTGTACAGATTTTTGATACTTTTTGGGTGATTTAAGCATTATGTAGTTAGTAATGTGAATCGTAATTGTTAATAGATAAACATGGTTTCCGGTTCTGATGAGCAAACTGAAATGTTCTTTGTCCTCCTGCTGTAGACACTGTGGTGCACTGGAACGATAGTGAGCACGTGGCCGTGTACCACAGGGGGCGCTATTTCCGTCTGTGGCTCTATCAGGCAGGCAGGATGCTGACCCCACGGGAGATCGAACAGCAGATCCAGCGTATCCTGGATGACAAGTCTGCTCCAGCACCAGGCGAAGAGAAGCTGGCAGCATTAACTGCAGGGGACAGGTGTGTATGTATGAGTATACATACATACACACACACACCTACCTAAAATTATCATGAGTCTCAACTGGTCATACCACAAGTGGTCGGGCACTGAGGCCACGCCTTCTTCACTGAGACTGACTGGCACTGAGGCCACGCCTTCTTTACTGAGACTGACTAGCACTGAGGCCATGCCTCTTTCATTGAGACTGACTGGCACCGAGGCCACGCCTCCTTCACCAAGACCAACAGCCACAGAGGCCACACCTCCTTTATTGAAACCGCCAGACATTGAGGCCATGCCTCCATCACTGAGACTAACAGGCACATAAGCCACACCTCTTTTGTTGAGACTGACGGACGCTGAGGCTACCCCACCATTACTTACATTAACAGCCACTAAGGCCACACCTCCATTATTAAGACTGACAGGCACTTAGACAATACCTCTTTCACTGGCACTGTCAGGCTCAGATGCCACTCCCCTTTTTTATGACAAGTACAGCCATTGCCAAAACTTTTGAGAATGACATTTCACATTAATCTTTCACATGTCTGCTGCTTCAGTGCTTTTGGATCTTTTGGTCAGATGTTACTCTGGTATACTGAAGTATAATTACAAGCACTTTATAAGTCTTAATGTAATTGTCAATAAAAGCCTTTAAGTTTATGCAAAGAGTCAGTATTTGTAATGTTGATCCTTCTTTTCAAAAACCTCTGCAATTCTCCCAGGCATGCCGTCCATCAACTTCTGGGCCACACCCTGACTCATGGCAGCCCATTCTTACATAGTCAGTGCTTGGAGTTTGTGTTTTTGGGTTTTTGTGTGTCCGCCCTAACGTTTTTAATGGGATTAAGGTCTGGGGAGTTTCCTGGCCATGAACGCAAGTGTGCAATGTTTGGTCCCGAGCCACTTGGTTATCACTGTATCACTTCTTCATCATGCCTACAACAAAAAGGCATTGGTCAACTGTTCTTCAATAGTTGGGAGAAGTTGCTCTCGGAGGATATTTTTGTACCATCGTTGTACCTATCATTGAGAACTTGTGTTCAATCCTCAAGAGGCGGGTTGATAACACAAAAACCCACAAATTTGGACAAACTCCACGCATCGATTATTCTCAAAGGTTTTAGCCACGGCTGTACAAAGTTCATGCCTAATTCACTGAGACTGAACGGCACTTTAAAAAGGACGACCCTCTGTAGGCTCCACCCCTCGCCCAACACTTCACATAGAGCATAATTTTGCAAACTAACCCTTGTTTTTAACTCCATTTCCTAGAATTCCATGGGCTGAAGCCAGGAAGGAGTTCTTCAGCTCTGGCATTAATAAAAGGTCTCTGGACTGTATCGAGAAGGCTGCATTCTTTGTCACTCTGGAAGATGAGGAGCAAGGCATGATGGGAGACGACCCAGCCGCTAGTATGGACCGCTACGCCAAGTCTCTCCTTCACGGAAAATGTTATGACAGGCAAGTTACTCGGGAATGTTAGGACTTGCTGTTATCGTCATGTATTATAGTTAGGAGAGATAAGAGTACTTCCTGATTATTTTACTCTTGTTCCTGAATATTTTATTCCCTATTTAGTTGGTAAGAGACTAATATACTTATTCCAGTTTCCTCCCACTTTCCAAAGACATGCAGATTAGGCTAATTGGCGTTCCCAAATTGCCTGTAGTGAGTGTGTGTATGTGTGTTCCCTGCGATTAATTAGTGTACCCCACCTTGTGCCCTAAGTCTCCTAGGACAGGCCCCTGGTCCCCCGCGACCCTGAACACAGGATAAAGCGGTATAGACGACGACGATGAGTGAGTGAATGAGTTTAATATATTGCTTGTGTTTCTCAGGTGGTTCGATAAATCGTTCACCTTGGTGATGTATAAGAACGGGAAGAACGGCTTGAATGCTGAGCACTCCTGGGCCGACGCTCCCATTGTCTCGCATATGTGGGAGGTAAGACATGGGAAGCAAACAAATACAAATAAATTTTAGAACAAATAACTCGCCCTCACCCCCCCCCCTCTCTCTCTCTCTCTCTCTCTCTCTCTCTCAGTATGTACTGACTATGGACAGTTTCCAGCTGGGTTACAATGAAGAGGGACACTGCAAAGGTGATGGGAATCAGTCTCTGCCCCACCCCCAGAGATTAGCCTGGGACATTCCTTCGAAGGTACACATGGACTCCTACTTCTAAAATTCATCTTGTTTATTGGCTTTACTGTCTCTCACTGTGTTTCTCTCTCTCTCTATATATATATCTCTCAGTGTCAGGAGCGTATCACCCAGTCTCTCTCGGTAGCAGAGGCCCTAGCCGATGATGTCGGCTTTCACGTTTTCGCCTTCCGAGATTTTGGCAAAGGCAGCATCAAAAAGGTCCGCATGAGCCCCGACGCCTTTATCCAGTTAGCACTGCAGCTAGCCTACTACAGGGTGAGTCTTTGACACATTTCCCATCATGCAGTAGAACGCAGCCTATACAGCTTAACCCATGGTAAAAATTAATAAACTATAATATCATTCTGTTATTTATTTATTTTTAAAATTGGTAAATGTTCAGGTTTAAGAGTTGCGTCTCTCTCTTTTTGATGCTCAGGACAGAGGGATGTTCTGTCTGACCTACGAGGCGTCCATGACGCGCCTGTTCCGTGAGGGCCGAACTGAAACCGTGCGCTCGTGTTCCAGTGAGAGCTGTGCCTTTGTCAAAGCGATCCACAATGGAGAGGTGAAAAAACACACACACACACACATATATATAAGTCTAGATGTCTGGGTGTCTTGCTTGTTCTCTGTCTCTGATGCTCCTCTACTCAACTTTTGTCTTTCCCTCGCAGCCAGCAGACGTGTGCAGGCGTCTGTTTCGTACTGCGGCTGAGAAGCATCAGATGCTCTACCGGTTGGCCATGACTGGAGCTGGAATAGACCGACACCTCTTCTGCCTCTACGTCGTCTCAAAATACCTGGGGGTCGAATCACCTTTTCTCAAAAAGGTGCGTGTGTGTGTGTGAGAGAGAGAGAAAAAGAAAGAGCAAGTGTTTTAAAAATCAAGGTCATTCATTAAATATAATTGCCATTTTTTTATACTTTAAACTTTATGCATATATGTGTTATGTGGTGAGTAGGAGTGTTTACAGATAGATAAGCAGAAGTAAATGTAGAGCCTGTAAGAATTATGATGTGTATGTATGTGTTTGGGTCAGGTGCTGTCTGAGCCATGGCGTCTCTCCACTAGTCAGACTCCGTTCCAGCAGGTGGAGCTGTTCGACCTCATGAATCACCCCGACTACATCACTTGTGGAGGAGGATTCGGTCCTGTAAGTCCAAACAAGATATCAGAGATGCATTTTAGAAGTTAAAGTAGATGATGTTTGTCAGCATGTTTTTTGACCATCAGTTGATTGACAGCTCGGAACCCAGGTTCACATTTCTGTTTGAAGTCAACGCTGCAGGACGCTACACTGAACCCTATGGGCTCTTTTTTTACCGCAACGTTTTTGTCTTTCAGGTTGCCGATGATGGATATGGCGTGTCCTACTGCATCATCGGAGAGAAGATCATCAGCTTCCACATCTCCAGCAAGCGCTCGTGTCCTCAGACCGTAAGTCTTTTTTTTTCTTTTATTTTGAAACATGATGTGCTTCATTCATATGAAATTTAACTGCACACTCGTAAGCGAATTTTTAAAAGATATACAGCGCCATCTGTTGAATTTTGGAATGAACTAAAATTTTTGTGTTGTCATGAAGTGCGAATGAAGTGAAAGCGGAATGAAGGTGTGAGATCGTGTTAACTAAGTAGATTTCAACCACACACTCATAAGCGAGTATTAAAAAATGTCCAACGCCATCATTTGAACTAATGTTTTTTCAAGGTCGATTTATTATAATTTTTCTTTTTATGTATGATATAATTTCAGTTAAATTTCAACAAAGCTAATATGTTGCTCAAGCTCGGCCAAATACACCTGTAAAAACCCCAATAAAATTTGTTCAGTAGCTTTTACGTGATGCGTGCACAAACAAACAGACAAACGAAAATTCCCCCCAAATGTATTCTATTACTCATCTTGCTTCCCTCCCCAAATTATTTTTTCGCAAATGTCTTCGACGTACAAACACGCCGACTTTATAGCTCTGTTATATGTACAGTCGACCCCTGAGATTCAAAATTTGCGTCCTCACAGATTTTTCCTCAAAACCTAACTAATAATTGTTCGTGAAAAACTTTTCAACACTAACCTATTATGAACAATATAATTTAAAAATTTTGTATCATAAATATTAATGTAAATTCAGCTAAATAAAATATAATACTTTATATATTTGCTTAGTACTGTAGAGTGAACACAAAGCAGACGTTTAGGAAAACGCGGCTTGCGACTGAATTATTACTGTATTTACCCTACAGTACTTAAACCAAAGAAAATGACAACGCATACCAAAGAAAATGCTCTTTGCATAAATTATAATACATAGTTTAAACAGTATAGTTGAAATTATAAAAAATAGGCATTTTTTTTTGACATCCCAATTGTTTTTTACAATTTGCTGGCGTTCTAGGAACGTAACCCCCAGCGAAGTTCGGGGGTCGACTGTATAGATTTCCAACATGACATTTTAATGTACAGTATCCTATACAGCATGTTATATATTTTTTTTATCTGTGTATATAATTTTCTCCTTATTAGGACTCCCATAAGTTTGGGGCGCAGATCAGGAAGGCAATGCTGGATCTTCTGCAGCTCTTGATGGACGAGAAGAAAGAGGCGCCAAAGAGCGAGCAGAACGCCACCGCAAAGAAACAGATGTAGAGCGGTGGAGCGAGTGATGAATTCATTAGAAAATCAGAGATTTCAAATTGCAGTTTAGTGTTTTTTTTTTTTTTTTTTTTTTAAGATTCTTTGTGTGTGTATGTGTGTGTGTTTGGCAGAACAATGCAAGGGACCAGAGGCAGGATAGAATAACAGAAACATGAAGAGATGACTTAAAGGGTAAAGAAGAGATGATCGAGTCCTTGTTTTAATTGCCTTGAGAGTCTAGGGATTAATAACAACCGCTAACATAGGGTCCAACATTCAGAAAGCTCCTGCATTCCAGTTCAGTTCAGCTCCGTATCAAGTAATCAAGTACTTAAGAAATTATTTTACTTAACGCAGCATAAAAATGACGGGGAAAAAAAAAGCGAGCGAATTGCAGTTTGGGATTGTAAACATGGACGAGAAAAGGCGTCATAGCTTAGAGAGATGCTGTCTGTCTATCTAGCTAATATCATGCATGCTAAGGAATGATTTAAGTTCTATCATACAGATCTGACGTGTATCATTTATTATGCAGACATTACGCGTCGTTTTGTCACATTTAATCCAATCATTTTACATTTGTAAAAAAAAAAAAAAAAAACTATTACATGAAAGCATTATCTTTACCATCATCTATGTATCTTTACATTTTTTTTCCACTTTCAACACTGCACTCGTGTTATTTCAAACGTCCAACAGCTCCATCGCGAAAGCTAAATAAAAGCCTAGCGTCGAATCTAATCTACATCATTAGACGTTGAATATGGAGCAACAGTACTGTATCGCTAGAGGTCACATGACCAAGACAAAGAAGCGACTTGTTAAAAGAATGCAAGAATGAAACTTCTGTCTGTCTTTTTTTTTTTTTTTCCTTTCATGAACAATGCAAACCTCACACTTTTACACTGGAATGTACAATTCTACATGTATTTAAATATTAAAAATGCTTTTTATATGTAAGCTCAATGTTGCGTACTAACACCGTGCAGTCAGTGAATGCACTAGTTTTCAGAATTTAACCGTGTCGTAGATAAGACCGCACTTGATGTACAAATCACCCTGAACGATTTTTACTTGAATGATGTTTTGTTGTTTTTTTTTGTTTGTTTGTTTTTTTATTAAAGGGATAGTTAAGATGTTTTAGGTCTGTCATAAATGAAATCTGAGGTGCATGTAAATACATTATAGTGGGTTAAGGTTCTCTGGGTCTCACCTGAACGTTGGAATGCAAAACGAGGGTTGTGGAATTTGGCTCCCGTTACTAACGTTGCACTCAAATTCTGGGTGATAAACTTATGTTCAGATCAAGAGAACATAACGATCAAAACCTTTTGTAACATACACGCACCTTAGTTTTGATTTAAGACAGACTTTAAAAAGAAAAAAACAACTAAATTGTCTGTTTAATAGTATCGGTCAAACGATTCAGTATGAAGTTCCGAACCAAACAAGAAAAAAAAGCTTCTCAAGACTGCATAATGCACGGTTTTAAAGATGCGCATGACTTGATGGTAGTAATGCCTGAGTGATGGCTAAAAATCTCGACCTGTGTAAGGATCGCACCTGAAGGGAACCCAGTCTCGCGGTTCTTAGTGACGGTGTGATTTAACCACTGGAATGAATATTTCTAAGAAGGATCGAAGCTCGGTCAGATGAAGGTCAGGAAGGCACCTGTGGAGGTTTTAAACCAGTGCAGCACTTTTCATTGCCAGTGAGGCTGTTTTACTTCACATAGGATTCTACAGACTTGATAATAGAGGGGATTTATTATGATTATTATTATTACACTAGTTCATTTTAATTTGTTTTATTACACTAGATCACTTTTTTTCCTGTTGTCATCTTATAAACTTAATAACCACTGATTTCTCGTTGTTGTTTGTTATTGACTACGATGTCATAATAATGTCTGAAACAATACAGATATTTGCAATGTATTTCGCTCTCTAATTATAACAAGCTTTTTTTTTTTTGTTCCTTCCAGCACTTAATTATCTCTTTCCTCAGAACGCTAGTTTGCCTCCGTCTTTATTACATCCCTCTAGCTTTTTTAACCTTCTGTGCAGTAGGGCATTAAGCTTTCTCACTCTATAGCGAGCATCTGTATTTTATATGTTCTCATGAGAAAAAGAAATGTGACCTCCTGAAATCTTTTTTTTTTTTTTTTTAATAAAAAGAGATTGAAGCACAGCAGGGTTGTCTGTTGTCATATTTGATGTAATAAAGCATTCAGTGAGTTAAAAATAAATCACCTTCCTTTTTTCTTGTGTGTGTGTGTGTGTTAGTTAACCTCGCAGTTTTTTGTTGTCTTCTGAGCGTTCATGCTGACACACCGGGTCAAGGATAAAATGTTAATTCCGGTGGATTAGATCGCTAATTCAACTTTGAAGCTGGATTGTAGCTCTTGGTGTCCCTTCTCATGGACAAATAGTTCATAGGTTTGTCCATGTCAGTCTCAATTAACTTTTTTGTTTTTCTAATATTGAAACAATGACGTAGATCTTTAGTTATCTGAAACAAACCACAGGCAACCTGCAGGGATTCTTGTAATTCTGTGTAACTAGCGTAAAACAGTTTACCAAGTGTAAGGTTTAAAATAAAAAAAAATTTAAAGGTAAGTTAACGTGAAAAAAGTGAAAACCTTTACCCCTGACAGCGGAGACTCCTTCCTTATATAAACCTCAGCCAATCAGATTTCATCGAGTCTAGTTAAAAGACGATTTATTTTATTGATCCCTTTAAAAAATTTTACAACACGACATTGGATTTGTTGTGTACGAGTATACGATAGTAACTATGATGTCTTTCTGATCGGGAACAAATAGGCTAAAATAAATAAATAACATTCTCCTCAGCATCGAGTTCCCGGGTGTATTTTTGGACCAGGTCGGAATTCCAACCTGGATTTAGTTATTACCGCTTTATTAACTGCGGATTAAACCGTCACGGTGCCATGAGCCTGTGTGTTCTGTCTTCACCTGTCATGGATAATAACCTGATTTGTGTGTGTGTGTGTCGGGGGGTGTGTGAAACATGATAAATCTCTCTCAGTCTGTTCTCATGTACATTTCTCCAGTATGTCTGACGCAGAGCAAGAGCAGGAGTAAGTTCCTCAGCAATGTCTTTATTTATTTATTTTAAATAACTATATGAAACCCCAAGATTAACCTTTTTGCTCTTTGTTTTAGGGAGCACGTGGAAGGTGAGATTGTGTTCTAGGTGTTTAATTCTCGGCGATGAAGTGCATCCTGAAAGCCTCTTTATTGCTGTTTGTACATGTAGAAGAGGAAGATGGACACAGGGAGCGAGATGGAGGTCAGAGATTGTGTGTGTGTGTGTGTGTGTGTGTGTGTGAGAGAGAGTGTGTCTAATCACTAATGTCAAATCTGAGATGCTGTTTATGAGATTAAATCCTGGAGATGTACGAAAAGGCACCAAAGTTTGTTAATGGTTATCTTCTGCGTTCGCTCCTGCTTGTTTCGAGAAGAGGAACCGCCCAAGCACAAGTACATCCAAACACACACACATTATTATTATTGTTAACAGTTCAATTGTGTTCCACATGTGATGATGTGTGTGATTTAAACACGCAGGCCCTCTGTGCACCCTCAGCACATCCCGCCGAAAATCCCAGAAGGAGAGCGAGTGGACTTTGATGTGAGTTAAGACGAGACATGCTTGTTACTCGTAAACGTGTGAATTTCTCCATACACACTGTGTCGGTGTGTGTGTGTGTGTGTGTGTGTGTATATGTGTGCAGGACATCCACAGGAAGCGGATGGAGAAGGACCTGCTGGAGCTGCAGATGCTGATCGAGGTCCACTTCGTCCAGAGGAAGAGGGAGGAAGAGGAGCTGATCGCCTTGAAAGAGAGAATTGTGAGAAATCTGCCATGATATACCTTCCTTCATGCTCAAATGCTTTGCAGAATTATTGGCACCCACCAAGAGAATGGACAAAAAGGATCGTAAAACGATTTCATACATTTCCTCAAGAAAAGAAAAAAACATAGACGTCAAGGAATATTGTTATTATTTCAAAAAAATTGGACATCATTTAAAATGTGATTATCTGAGTAACCCAGGCTAGCGAAATTAAATAGGCTTCATGATGAAAAAGAAAAGATTTATTTATCAAAATTCCAAAAACATATTCAAACGGATATTCATTTTATAACTGATCTTTCACAAAGATTCACAAATGTTCAATATGCGCATCACCTGTGACACGACACACACCAGATCAGTAGTCCAGCTCCAGCTCCAGTTTTTAAATCATGATTTCATTTTTTTTAGAGAAAAAAAGTCGTCCAAACCTGCCTGGCCTTTGTGGAAAAAAGTAATTCCCAACATTCCAAATTTCCAACACAAAGGTGTGCGTCTGTTACATCTGCCGTAAAAAACAAAACAAAAAAACAACCACGGCATTTCATAAAAAGATCATCATACCAACAGTCACACATGATGGAGGCAGTGTGATGGTCTGGGGCTTTGCAGCTTACTTAAGGACCTGGACGACTTGCCATAATTGATGGAACAATGAATTCTGCACTCTAACCAGAAAATCCTGAAGGAGAATATCTGGCCTTCAGTCTGTGATCTCAAGCACACGTGTTACGCACCTCTGAATAGCTCAAAAAAATAAATAAATAAAATCAAAGTCCGGACTTAAATACGATTGAGATCCTTAAACAGGCCGCTCATACTCAAGAACAATTCTCCAAAGAAGAGCGGGTCAAAATTCCTCCACAGTGATGTGAAAGACTCATCGCCAGTTATCGCAAACATTTGATTGCAGTTGTTGCCGCCAAAAATGGCACAACCAGGTATTAGGTTTAGGGGGCAATTACTTTTTCACATCGTAGCCAGGTAGGTTTGGACAGCTTTTTGTCTCCCTTAATAAATGAAATCACCATTTAAACTGCATTTTGTATTTACTCGGGTTATCTTTGTGTAATAATAAAATTAGTTTGATGAACTGAATCATTTAAGTGTGAAAAATGTTTCTTTTTAAATATAAAAAAAAAAAAATCAGAAACATTGTAATTTGGAGATAAATATGCAGCTTTTTGTTCATGTCTCTGTCTTTATACAAGTTTGAGTATTTTTGAGTGTGTGTGTGTGTGTGTGTGTGTGTGTGTGTGTCAGGAGAGCCGCAGGGCTGCACGGGCAGAGCAACAGAGGTTTCGAGCGGAGAGAGAGAGAGTCAGGAAGACGTGGCTTGCGGTCAGAATGAGTTTCAGCCGAATCACATTTTTTAAAGATAAAGCAGTGAAGACTAATTACATTTAATTTCATTTAAATGAACTAGAATACACTACTCACAATAAGTTAGGGATATTGTTATTGACATGATTGCTTTTCATATTTGCTCTGAATTTGAATGAAATAAGTAAAAGTTCCCTTTGATATTACTAATAATGTATGAGAAGAAACACCATT
>JAOTRS010000044.1:1612895-1626523 GCA_028565755.1 Dinotopterus cunningtoni
AGAGTCTTTAGCTTTAGTTTGTATCCATAAACGTTTACACAAAGAGTCATGCTTTAAATTAAACGCAGTTAAATAAACATTAACTCTCTATTTTGTAACTTTAACAAAATGTAATTGTAATAAATGTTTTAAATGACATTTTCATTTAATAGTACATTTAATAAAAAACTGAATAATATATTATTAGCTCCTTACCTTATTCCCTTAGACCTAAAACCCTTCACTCTGCAAAATGAAAGGCAGTTTGTTTGGAACGGTTGCTAGGTAACAGCGCACGCGCGGTAGGTGGTAGAGTCTGCGTGCGCGTGACACGTGCGCGTGAGGCTTTTGACTCGTTAAGGGTTATTAAGGGTCAAGTACCGTATGTAGACTCTGTACGAATTATTATTTTTAAATATCAAACTGTTCTATATCCTTTTTTTCCTCACAGTTATGTCAGAATTTGTGAACTCCCGGTGTGACACCCCTACAGCGGATCATACCACTTCCTAACCGTTCATTCAGCCTCAAGCTGGACCTTCTCATTACACAATACTCCAGTAAAATAAGTTGGTTTTTATTTAGTTTAAATTATTTTTTATTTTTTTGGACTAGCTAGCATTAGTACCCGTTGCTGACATATTTCTACAAGAGTTTGTAGAAATATTTAAAAGGTCGCAGCTAAAAATAATCTGTGATATTATTATTATTATTTCAGGTTGAAGCCCACGTACATGTCTGTCTGTCTGTCTGTCTGTCTGTACAGCAGAACTCTCTGTCTAACTTATTAATACAAAGAAATCAAATTTTGTGAGGTTGAGTATCTTACGCCTTGTTTACGCCAAGTTGTACTTCTTTCGTCGTCAGACAAATACACTCCCTGTTCGGTAATCGGAGAGTGAATCACAGATGAGAAATCTAAAAAGTAGATCGGATAAAGATGGAGTTTTGTCTTAAAACGACTCCAGTGCGTTAAAATCCACTTATACCACTTCAGCGCTGTTATTTCAGCCAAAGTGAAAATATGAACTAATCCAATGTAAAAATATTCACTTTAGCTTTTTGTAATTAATATCTATTGGTGCAGGTGTTTGTAGGTTATTAGTAGCTTATTTTGAAGGAGATTAATCAATTTGGCACATAACATTTTAATTTCACTTATGGTGCAGGTTAAACTTCAGGCAGATGTCTAAGTACCACAAGAGTTCAATTCAATTCTGTCCAGCCAGTGTTGTGTGATGCTGTGACATATTCTGGCTGGACAGACATACTGTACACACGGACTGGTTTCAGGTCCTCCATTGTATGAAACGTAAAGATATCACTAAAAGACCAATGTACAGGCAAAACCTTTTCTTTTATTTATATAGATTTTTTCAGCCAATATCCCTTCTTAAATGAAATGGCATCATTATTGAACCACCACTGAATAGAAATTAAGAACTTTTATCACTTTGATGATTTTTTTTTTTAACAAAAGCACTTTATAAAAAAGTGTTATATTCTTCTTACACTACATGAGTTTACAAATGAAATGTTTTATTACTTCAAATCAACAATTCATACTTGTTAAAATTAGTTTTACTGTTGTTGAATGTCTACAAGACTGTTCTCACTCACATTTCTGCAGGTATAAACAGTCACATTTTCACCAGTTAACTTAATTTTCTGCCCGAAATTTAACAATACAAAAAAAGCTGCTGGCCATAGAAACACTAAAGTCTTTACATATGTGACAGGAAACTACAGAAGAACCTTGGCATATGAATATAATTTGTTCTTCAGGCAAAAATTCATATTGTGATACAGATTTTCCCATAAGAAATAATGTAAATGCAGATGATGTGTTTCAACCACGCAAAAATATTATCAATTTCCTAAACTATAATCACATTTTTGCATCTAAAAAACATATTTTATTATTTGGCCGAAAAATAAACATATGCTGTCTAAGATAATTAAAACTAATAACCTTTGGATTAGTAATGGCTTTGGGTTTTCATTTCATTTCATTGTTGATTATTTGTCTATAACACCAAGTCCTATCCTGTTTTGTTGCTTCCATTGAATCCATTATTCATTGTTCAAAAACAAAAAAAGGTGTATGAAATTTTCGCCAAACTTTGACCAATTAATGAATCAGAACGCTGCACAGCCAATTAGAGAGCCTCACATTAATGAAGCAGCATGGTTTGGGAAACGCCAGAACAAACATTCCCATGGCACAGAGCCTGAATATTTAGTGAAGTAAAATAATATGCCTTGTTAATGGCTTTAGGGCTTGAAGAGCTCCACCCGAATGCCAAAATGTTTCGTGTCTTGTTTTTTCACGATTTTTCAAGCAACAACACAATTCAAATGAGGCACGATTTTTTAAAATATATAATTAGATACTTAATATGTATTAACCTATTATATATATAGATATATAATAATGGCACCCTATGTTGGCAGAGGAGATTCCTGCTCTGTAGCCTGCAGCAAATTCGGTGCACTGAAGTATGCACTCGAAATGTTTGATCAAATTTGACAGAAAAGGGTGTGTCTGCATGTAAGGGTGTATGTGGGTGTGTGCTGTGTGTGTGTATATATACGTCTTAGTTTGCACATTGTTCTCTTGAGCAGGACGGCACAACGGCTCTGTGAAGACAAGGTAAGAACAGATTGTGATCTTACTTTATCTTTAGTCTGCTTTTTAAAGAAGTGAATCCCAAGCCATGTTTTGTTTTATTATTTATGTGCACATCTAATAAAATATGAACAGTGTTAGGACTTAAGGGCAGTTTCAAAGATATGCAAACTTTGCGATATTAACGGATAAGGTGTTTCATTTACTCTGAATATGAATTCCATAAACTACAGTATGACAACAGCATGGAGTTGATTGTCTGGCAAATGTACTAAGGGTGTTATTACTAGATTCAAGTTCTGCAAATGAAGGCAAGTGCGAGCAACAGTGAGCAGTCTTTATACTAGATTTTTGTTTGGGACTTTTTTTTTTTTGATGGATGGGTGGCTTGAAACTTAAAAGGACAGACAGTACTTTGACCCTTAGCCACACCCACTCACTTGACCATGCAATTTCCCAACAAACTGGAGGAACAAGCTCTATGAAGCAGTAATCTTCAGCTGAACATACAGGTTGGTTAAAAACTATTGGCACCTTATTCAAATACGTATATGAGACAAATAGAATATCTTAAACAGTAACACATGGGGGAAAAAAAGACTTATAAACCTTATGTTTTTGTTTTTTGGGATCATAATGATCGTACTGTATTAGCACCCTGTCCTTACAACATCCTGTTCTGATGAGATTTTAGTCTTGTTTTTATTCTTAGGTTTGTGCACATGGACTAATTTGATCATTATAAACACTTTTTTTAATGTTGTCTTTTTATGAAATTTTGTAAGACCATTTGTCTCATATGTAATGATTCCTTTTTCATATTCTGTTTTTCTTCTGTATTAACAGCCATGTTTATACTAATCTGCCGCTACAACCGTGTCTTTGCCTACCCCGGCGATGACATCACACTGTCCTCTCACCTCTCGCCTGAAACCAGCGCCGTGCCCATGGAGGTCCGGTGGTTTCGGGGGATGGAATGCATTTACCTGTATAAAAACGGCCAGGTGAGCATCGGGAAGGGCTACGAAGGCCGGGCGAGTATGCTCACTCCGGAGCTGAAGAGGGGAAACGTGTCCCTGATCCTGAAATCCATCTCGCCCGTGGACACGGGAATCTACACCTGTCAGGTGCTTACTGGCCACAACAAGGTGGAGAAGTCGATACATTTATACATGTCTGGTGAGTAATGGAATAATGCTGAAGTAGTATTCCAACGATTAACAATTTTTTTTCATTAAAGCACAATCATATTATACTTTTCATGCAAAACATGTTTAGAACTGTAATTACATTGGTAGATTTTTTTCTTTCTAGGAATGGAGCCACTTTCACCTGATATAAGTAAGTTACCTTCCTGCATTCAAGCTGTAGTTCGGCGTGTAAGGTGGTTATTTTTGAGTGTGATATCAACAGGTTAAGGCTCTGGGTTACTAATCAGTAGGTCAGTGGTTCAAGCCCCAGCTCCCTCAAGTTGCCACTGTTGTGCCCTTGAGCAAGCTGCCTGCTCCAGGGCTGACCCTGTGCTCTGACCCCAGCTTCCTACCTGGGCATAGGAAGAAAAAAAAATTACTGTACTGTAATTTATATGTGGCAAATAAAGGCCTCATCTAGTTAAATATTAGCAGGTTTTTTGCTAAAACCGGTTGCAAAACAAAATGAATAGGAAGTAGTTTGGGACTCTAGATGGATAAAAAAAACTAGAAAAAACTACTACTAAAACCTAAAAAGGAAGCATATTCAAGCCAGTGGCGAAAAAAGAGAAATCAAAAATAGAAGGACGCCTGACCATTTCACCCACACTGGCATGTTGAATATACCATTCCAGATTTAATCCCTCCTTTAAAACCTTTAATTCCCCCTTTCTGATTTGGCAGCATGGCTGTAGGGATTTGTGCTTATTCAGCCAGAACAGCATTAGTGAGGTCAGGTGATGAGGCCTGTGTTTAAATTGGGATTTATGTACAAAATCCCTTGTACAAGTCCCTGTGTACACTATGTTATTATTATATAAATTATATCACATTAGGATGAGGGCATTAATATAAATATACTGTCAGAGCTGATATAGTAAATTAATCAAGAAATTCTGGTCAATCATATTCAATACTTCAATGGGACACTGGTAAAAACAGAATATATCTTCAATGCTATGTGTCTCCTTTCCTTTAAAGGAGAGTAATGTAGTCTTTGTGAGGTTGGGTTGATGGTGCATGGAACAAAGTAGTGCCTAAATTAATCACCTTGTTTTTGGATCCTCAGTAGGACCGAAGCTCACCGACCAGGACAGCGTGGACTTGGAAGAATCTGTCGTCATACTCGGTGAGTATTCAGTTGATCTGATGGAGTGCACAGTTATTGAATTATGCTAGGAAGAAACTGCTGACAGAAATCTTTTTTTACCCTTAGAATTAAAGAAATTATTGCAGCAACGGGAAAAACAGCTTCAAGATAGAACCAAAGAGCTGGAAACCACGAGCGAAATGCTGAAGACAAAGACGAGCCTCCTGCTGTATACAGACATGGATTTGGAGAATATGAATAAACTGGCAAATCAGAAAGAGGAACATTTAAAGAACATGATGAGTGAGCTGAAAGCATGTAAGAGACAAGTGGAGACTCTGGGACAAAAACTGCAGGAGAAGACCATGCAGGTTGACAAGCTCCAGGCCGTTGTGAAGGACAAGGGGCAAAAGAAACATCTGGAAGAGATCTGTGAAGAACAGCATTTTACAGGTGAACTTTATTAGGTAGCCTGTCAGATTAAGCGCTATTGTGCGTCTATGGTTAACAAGTTAACAATACATAGATTTCTTAGAAATGTTTGGATGCGATAAATGACTGTAGCAATTAGTAATAGTAGTAATAACTTTCACTGACTGGATTCTCTCCAAAATTTTGAAACCGTTGTTGCTTTGTCTGCATTTCTCGACACGCTTGTATCCAAACGTGTCATAACGTGTCAACAGTTCCTGTTAACACACCTGACCTGACTCCAAAGGCTTTTAAAAGTATGTGCAACCAGGTACACAAGCTCTGTTACAAGTCAGGCTGTAAAGTCTGTCAATCCCAAAACGTACAGTTCTGCTTCAACCGTTCAAACCACCAGTATAAATGTGTCGCATTGTGTTATACAGCATTTTGTGTATATGGGTTAGGGGTCAGTCTTCGAGCAGGAGCCTGTGCCATCTCACCAGATGTGCACTACTCTAGATGATGTCCTGGTGAGAACTTAGGATACAGCATTAGATAATGTACGCATTGGCTTTTAAGACAGCACATGTGCCAGGGAGAGTACTGTTTGCTGCCGGATGTGGTGGACCTGATCTGGGGACAAATGTGCAAAGTGGCAGGTCGACCAAATTTTTGTTCCTCCAATTCAACAAGTTGTGCTGATTGTGGTGGAACAGGGCAGCATGTTGGGACAGAATGTGCAAACATAGCCTAACCATCCGCTATGCACCTTTCCTCCTACTTCTCATTTACAGAAAGGTCACATGCCTTTGCTTTTGCCTTCAAGATCGCCAGCAGTACCTTTGCATACGCTGATACTTTTGCTGGTGGCTTCCCCACCAAGCAGATTTGCCATTTCAAATGATGAGATCTGCCGCCTCCAGCCGGGTTACCTGTGCCAGTGGGATGGCCTCTTGGAGGACTGACTCAGTAAGAGCATATGAAACATTCTTGAACCTTGGACAGCCATACCATCAAAAGGAAGCAGCTCTGCAAATGTCGGGATCCTGTGCAATTCAGGGTGGCAAGTTTTCTTCATGGCCTGCTAGACAGTGACAGGTCCCAGTCTCTATTTAAGATGGTGTATATCGAGGCCAATGCAACATATCAGAGCACAACAACTTGACTGTCTCTGGGGGTCAGAAACTTGCCACAACCTCTCTAAAAGGGGTGATTCCTTAGGAGTCTGGCATGGGATCTCTAACTTAGGCTGCTGATACTACTATATGTTTTGACCTTGTGGTTTGAGGTTGTGTGTGACCCGTATAGTTCCTGTTGACTATAAGGTCATATTATACTGTTTTGTAGATGAAACTCTTGATTTGAAGTTCTGCATTGCTGTTCAGACCGAATAATGGCCTTTTGAATTCCAGGGATTCCATGACTTAGCAATCACCAACCTACGTACCTCCCATTCTATGAGGAGCATCTCCTCTGCCTTGAGCAAGCTGCTTAACTCTCAACTCCTCAAATATTATAATGAGATTAAATGATCAGGATCAGGCAGAATTGAATGTCGTCCGCAAGTTTCGGAACTTTACTGTGGGTATTTTAAACAAGAAGAAATGTTTATTAACTTACTCATTTCCAGAGACATAATTTGGACAAATATTTTCAGTTTTGTTCATATGATAATATAAATTTTATGACCGCCAAGGTGATTTTTGGTGACTACGAGAGGTAACATATGCAAACAGTGCTCTACTACACACTTCTTGTACTCTTGCCCAAAAAATCCATCCTGATTCTTGTTTTCTGGTGGCAAATCCTTAGAGAAATTGAAGAGCTCAGCACAATACACCGCAGACCCAGATGAATCTGCCCACTCCCCTGGTGAGCATTCATCAAGAAGTTAATTTTTATTTTTTTTTTTTAAGAAATCTGATATAGTTAAGTAGTGCATGTTTGAATTTTATGTGTTTATAGAGTTGAAGATTCTGCTACAGAAGAAGGAAAAAGAGCTTGAAGAGAAATCGAAGCAGCTGGAGAGCACAACAGCGGCGTTGACGAGGATGACGCAGCTGCTCCAGGATAGAAACACTGATGTGGAGAATTTGACAAAAGAGCGAGACGAGTACGTGAAGAACGTGAATGGTGAGATTGAAATGTGTTTACGGGAACTGGAGACCCTGGGACTGAAACTGCAGGAGAAGAACGCAGAGGTCGAGGAGCTTCGAGGCTTTTTAAATTACAAAGAGCTAGAGCTGGAAAAGGGCAGTGAATGTCAAGGAGGAAGTGGACATGTGATTACAGGTGAGATCGCTACACTACATTCCAGATGTGTCCTTTAATTAAAGACATAAAATATTGGAGAATGGCTGATGCATGTCAGTATTTAATACTATTTTAGCCTCTGGGCATGGGTTTGTTGGACTGTTTGGAATGCGTTTTCTTAACCACTAACTTTTGCATGATTGCTTGCAGCGAATCAAGCAGTCAGCGTTTCTCATGAGCCGTTCGTCTCCGAGCTCCTGGAGAAGAGCGATGACATGCTGAGCAGGATCTACCACAACCCAAAAGAGCAGCTGGAAGAGATTGAAAGCTGGATTTATGCAAAGAGAGAGGAGAGAAGGCTGAGAGAAGAGAAGGAGAGGACGGAACTTCTTGAAAAAGAGTTTGTCGACTACGTCTCAGCGGTGAAAGAGCTGATCGAGAAAAAGACAGAGAAGATCGTGGCTTGGGAGCAGATGATGGCGGTGCTTAAGAATAAGCTAGAGGTTGTAGAGACGGATGAGGAAAGAGAGGCGCTAGATATGCAGTTACAGGAGGCTGTAGGAATGCAGAAACAAGGTCAGGAACAGATAGAGCGGCTGAGCAAAGGCATCGAGGAGAAGAGGACTGGAATTGAGGAGAAGCACAAGCACATGATGGAGGAGATCAACGAGAGATACAGCGCCGTGGCCAGGATTGAAGCAGAAATGGACATCCTGAAGCTCGTCCTTCCTGACGTACAGACGTACTTTCGGAATGTAGCTGCAGACATGAAGAGAACTTTGGACGCATGGAGACACGTCATGCAGGCTATCCAGATCTCTGCAGACGCACAAACCACAGATCATACAAACATGGAAATCAGAGTTCAGAAGGAGATCGTGGAAAATCAAACCAACAGTTCGGCCGAGGAACTCGAAGTGGTTGAAATGAGTTCGGCGAAGAGCAGTCCAGAAGTAAACAACAACTGTTTCCAGACATTTATCCGCAAAGCAGACGCACGTCCACACGTAGCTGGAGAACCTTACGATTCTAAGAGCGAGGACACCGATTCAGAAGATGAGAGCAACGAAACGCTGAATAGCATGAGAATAATTAAGTGGGAAACGAAGCAAGAGCAGGAAGAAGTGAGGGAAGTGAATGAGTATGATGAAACAGGCGAAGAAGACACCGAGTAGACTTTCAGAGACAAATCCCAGTCCTGGAACGTGATTAGGACTGACACAATAATCATTTTTTATGATGATTCCCTAGCAATATCGCTAAATATGTTCTTCATACTGTATTTAATTAATCAAGAGTTTAATCAAGAGTTGTGTGGTGTGTGTGGTGTGTTTACAGGGTGTACAGGATGTGATCAGATTGTGGATTTGCCTACGTTCACATTACTAGCCTAAAGTGACTCAATTCAGATATCTTTTACTCTAATGTGACACAGATCTGATTTTTATTTTAGAGCTGTAATGAACGCACAAACCTGATGTTTTTCAGATCAGATCTGAGTCACTTTTGTATGTGGTTCCCGCTCGGATATACAGGTATATCTGTTACGCAGGTCATGCGACTTGAGTGAGAACGGCCAGATTGTGACTTTTTGTAGGGTGCGCACTGACATCAGTCAGCACTGGCAGCGCAGGGATTTCATAGCAGCGCTAGCAACAGCTGATAAAAGATGTCAAATGTCCTTCTGAAGTGAGATGTCTGGCTCTGTTCCTTCTTCTGGACCTCAACAAATACAGCCAAATAACATCCTGCCGTCCTCCAGAGAAAACCCCAAGTGTATTTTTTGTAATAATCGCATCTGTTGTTTGACGCGAATGAGTGCTTACGTTAATTCATGACGCGTTCTAACCCAGACAGTGTGAGCAAAAACATATCGATGTGTGCCGTTTCAGAGGACAGAGATGTTCACGTTAGAGTCAGATATGAACCATAATGACACGCAACTCTAAAGAAGAAAAGAACAAAGAAACAAATAAAAACGGGATTGAGCAAGGTGGCTTGTAATGTGAACGTAACCCAGACTCCTGAACAGTGTTTAGATTAGATTAGATTAGATCAGATTAGATTAGGCACAGATGTACAGTATCTATGTCAGACTTTTAGGAATTTTTAGGGACCAGCAACAGGTGAATAAAAGTAGATCATCAGGATGTGCCATTTGTCTAATAATAAATGACATTTTAGGGCAAAAAAAAAATAAATTTCACAGTCTTGTATTCTGTGTTTTATTTTGTACAAAGCTTCATCTTGACATCAATATCACATGTTTTAGGGTACAGTCTGAGTCTTTAAATTAAAATACTGCAAAAAGTGAAGGTGCTAAACGTTATCCAGGAGACCTGCGTCACCCCTGAGGTGGTAGTCCTGCAGAGCGCTTGGCGGCGGAGTCGGCCGTCCTGAAAGAGCCAGAGGAAAGTGGGCGTGGCTTTAGTTTTGATAGATTTAATTATAATATTTAAGGCAAGACGTTGTTTATAATACGTCCACAAAAATATTATATTTTATGCTTCTAAAGTGTTTTATTCCTCTTTTACTACAGCAATGTGTGTGTGTGTTCGTTCCTCACCAGTTTCCGGTTCATATGAGATGTTGTGTTGGCTCAGGAGAGAACGCAGTCGCTCGATTTCGGCGCGCTGCTTCTCAAATTCCTGTTAACACACACGCACTCCGTTGTAATATGTTCACACACATGTCAGTCTCTCTCTCTCACACACACACACACTCCTACCTCTGTGCACTGTTCCAGATTGTGATGTTTCGGACTGGCGGTCTGTTGTTCCTCTTTATGGGGCTGTTTAGCTCGTTTCAGAAACCCAGCCTCTTCGAGCACGTCCCTCAGCATCTTGTTGTAGCCCTACACACAAACCCAGGATGTAAAGACATAGAAGACATGTGTATATATATATCTTGTGTGACTTTAGAAATGCAGCATGTGTGTGTGTGTGTGTGTTCACCTGTTCAGTGATGAGTTCTTCATATCGAGCCTGTTCAATCTCATCCCATTCCTTCTGCAGTTTCTCACTCAGCACTGGGTACACTGCACACACACACACACACACACACACACACACACAATGTTACATCTGCATGCAACATTCTATAAAAAAGTTCTATAAAAATGTATTTAAAAAATAATAAGAACACAAATGACACACACCGAGGAGGGAGTGAGGGTGACACACAAGCGGCGTCTCAAATGTCAAAAAGTAGACACACGTCTGTGGCTCAGACACTCGTGCCAGCCTGCTGCTGTTCCCACACGTAAAAAAGACCTGGAATCAGACATTCGGTTATTTCAACGGCGTAAAACTTTGTCCGCGTGTGTTTTTAGATGATGATGATGATGATGATGTTGACGTGACATCAGCTGCTGTCTGATTACAATCTACACTATCCTCAGTCAGACTGACTCGCCCCTCCCACCTTGGTCTGTCTGTTCTTGCTCCCGCAGGCATCTCCTTCTCTCATCCACATCGCCGTAAAGGTGTTATTCTCGATCTCCCACTCCTGCCAGATCCTGCGCACAGAAAGGATTCCTTCATGATGTTATCGTGTTAGTTAGATGATTAGTCATGTGTGTGTGTGTGTGTGTTTTTGTGTGTGTGTACCCCAGGATTCCACTGTAGGCGTTCCACCTGAAGCTCTGCTCGTGCTGCGTCACGTTATGAAACGGACAGAAGTCGTACTTGTACCTAACACACACACACACACACACATGGGAAAAACACCTGAACACACGATCAACAGTGATTTGATCAGAGGATTAATCAGTACAACATTACTGACATGGACTCTGTGTAGCTGAAGCATTTTCCCGCCAGTCGAAAGAGATGAGGAGGACCGGAGACGGGCGACGGAGAAACTCTGGCCTGCAGCTGGCTGCCCGGTGAAAGCAAGTGATTATTCAACCTGAGAGAGAGAGAGATGTACACCATCCATGAGGAAGTTTGGCTTTTATATCATAATCAATCATCATCCACATAATACATCAAACTTTAGGAGACTAGTACACTTGTAGAGTTTTTACATCATAACTATTTCTGGTATTTTTTGGGAAATACACTGATCCACCATAACATTATGACCGCACAATATTGAGTAACCATAACGGTGATGCACTGTGTGTCCTGACACCTTTCTACCACAACCAGCATTAACCTTTTCCTCAATTTGATCTACACTAGCGCTTCTATTGGACCGGACTACATGGGCCAGACTTCACGCCACATGTGCAGCAGTTGATACTGTAGCTCACGGCTTTTCCTTCCTTGGATCACTTTTGTTGGGTTTCAGACAACTGCAGACCGGGAACATCCCACAAGAGCTTCAGTTTTGGGATTGCTCTGATCCAGTTCTCTAGCCGTCACAATCTGGCCCTTCTCACTCAAAGTCACTCAAATCCGTAAATCCTTATGCTTGCCCATGTTTTTTCCTGCTTCCAACACATCAACATCAGGAAAAAATGTTGACTCGATGCCTAATATATCCCACCCACTTCCAGCCGCCATTGTAACGAGATATTGAAACTGTAGCTACTGTGGGAATAAACAAATTGTGACGACTAGACGACTGGGTCAGAGCAAGTCCACAACTGCAGCTCTTGTGTGATGTTCCCAGCCTGCAGGGGTCAGGACCGGACGAAAGTCGTCCAAGAAAGGAAAATCGGTGAACTTGCGACAGGGTCAAGGTTGGCCCAGGGTCACTGATGCACATGTGGATCCGAGCTTCTGTAGATCAAACTGAGGAACATGTTAATGCTGGTTGTGACAGAAAGGTGTCAGAACAACACAGTGCATCACAGTTTTGGTGGCAAAGTGGCACCTACTCAATATTAGACAGGTGGTCATAATGTTATGGCTGATCAGTTTAAGTGGGAACTGAGTACCTGGTCACGTGATAGACGTCACGCACAAATCCTTGATGTTATACAGTAGATATTAAACTGACCACGACGCATTATTCATGTTAAATTCAACTCACCCGAATGTGTTTGGTTCCTCCACAATTTTCATTTTCCCACCGAACACAAGAGCCACTGAAACAGTGTTATTATTCCTTTATTAATGTTATAACTAATAATCACACACACACACACCAGTAATGCGTAATCACACAGAACTTACCGAGACATGCCAGCAGCGGAAAATACTGTCGGATAAATACAGCAACCATAACTGCTGACATGTCATTTATTTTAAGAAGAAATAAATAAAAACAACAAAGACTGTACACGATTTACAGAACTTCCTTATTTTGTTTTTCCGCGACCGCCGCCATATTGCCGCTGTCTTGATCACGTGACCCAAAGGTGCGTTCAATGCCTGATGCTTAAACGTTGCACAATGTTTTAAGGTTTCTCTAATTATTATATCATTCATTATATCATTTTATTACTATATCATCATAAAATGTAATAGCTTTATTTTACTATTCTGTTTTTTTCATCGTCCTCACAGCTTTAGATCTATTATGAGAATTATTAATACATAATACAAATATGAACTAAAAATGTTAGATATTAGATATAGATTAAATATTAGAAAAAAAATAATTTCCTACATTTGACCATTTGACTGATTGTTTCAGTTACAGTGATAATAAAACGAGACAGAATTGATAACCAGTCAGAAACAGTCATTGAAAGTGTTTTCCATAATCCATATAAATGAAAGAAAGGTTTTGTCTGTACAATAGTCAGAACTCGCTCTTTCAATGATTTCTTTACGTTTCATATATTGGAGGACCAGAAATCAGTCTCAGAAAATTTTATGTCTGTCTGTCTGTATGTCTGTCCAGCCAGATTTTGTCACTTCACACAAAACTAAATTTAATGAAACTTTGCCAGTCCTTGAAGTAAAACCGTAGCCATAAATGTAAGCAAAATTTTGAGTAAAATGGAAGTTATGAGCAGTTATGTGTCAGATTATAAACTGCAAGTTTTAACATACATCAAACTGTGACCATACCTTTAATCGCCCGCTGGACAGAATCAAATTCAATTTTTCAATTCAATTCAATTTTATTTGTATAGCGCTTTTAACAATTGTCATTGTCGCAAAGCAGCTTTACACAATCA
>JAOTRS010000044.1:1626623-1636718 GCA_028565755.1 Dinotopterus cunningtoni
GCAGAGGGAGTCTGGATCACTGGCAGCTCAGGAACGACATGTGTAGCTCGACAGAGAGAGAGGGAAGGAGAGAGAGGGGGAGAGAGAACAGAAGAGGGGAGAGCAGAAGAGGAGAAATAACAGTTAGGTATGGTTGCAGTCACATAATGTATAATGTGAATGTATATTTAGCGTAGAGTGCAAGCAGAGACTCTGGCAGAACTAATGAAACTTTTGCAGTATTTCGATATCTGACTGAAGTTTGCCCTGCACCATAAGTGAGTAAAAATAATCTTATGAACAGTTATGTGCCGGATATAATAATCTACTGTACTTTAAAATAAGCTACTAATAAGCTACTTGCTGAACATAACCAAATACCGGCACCAATAGATATTAATTAGAAAAGCTAAACTAATTTTTTTTGTTTTTTTGCCTGAATCTTAATCTTTATCCGATCTACTTTTTCAATTTTTCATCTGTGATTCACTCTCTGATCACCGAACAGGCAGTGTGTTTGTACAACTTAGCATAAACAAGACATAAACTTTTCTATATCCTCTCTTTCCCGTTGATTGTAATAAGATGAGATGACAGTAGACTTGAAATATTGCCATAAACTAGATTCATTTTGTACCATTTCCAAATATTTAGTCACCAATCAAGTGTAAAGCAATGCCATATAATAATGTCACAGCAAACACAATTGTGTGATATTACAGTTTTAAAAGATTAAGGTCTTTAGTTTAAAGCTTATTAAGATCTTTGTTGCAGGCAGACATGTACGTGGTCTTCAACCTAAAATATTACAACCTCACTGATTACATTATAGCTGATCAACTTATTTTTAGCTTTAACCTTTGAACTATTTCTACAAACTCTTCCCGTTAACGACGCGTACTTCAGCAAGTAATCAAGCTGCAACTCGAAAACCCTCATTCACAATAAATCCGGTGACAAGTGAAGGAAGCTTCAAAGTGGTACGGATGTTTGCCGCGACCCAGCTGCTTTATTACAAATAAAAAATTTTCAATATGCTATAATTATTTTATTAACAACATGAATGATAGCATGAAAACGAGCTGTTTGTGTTTTTATATTGCATTTAAAATAAATGTAGTACATTTCTGTGCATAAAGCGAGACCGGATTTGAAGTCCAATCAGAATCCTGGATCACATCCGGGTTATCTGGCTGTAGCGCGTCTAGGACGTAGATTAGCATGTTAGCATGCTGCGTCAGGTGTTAGCTGACATTTTTTTTTTTAGATTTTCAGATTTTTTTGAGCGATTCAGATAGGCTCCATAATAATTATTAATTAGAAACGACAAATTATTAGCGTTAATGTATAATTAGTAGTCGAAATAACAGTGTAAAGGTTTATCGACTGTCTCGTGAGTCGTCTCGTGAGTTGTTAGTGTTAGCAATGGGGCGCAAAAAGCAGTTTCAGAGCGAGAGACAAACCCACAGGGGAAAGGACACGAGACACAAGATGAAAGGAAAATCTTTGGAAACTTTTACAGAGGAAATGCAGGAGGTTTTGGAAGGTGGGTGTGTTACACGTGAGACACGTGACACCTGTTGTTGTTAGGTTTGAGCGATATATTGCTGGATAAACAGTATCACGATATCGGTGTCTGTGATACAGGTTACACAGAAGCTCGGTGTTTCCCCACACACAGAGTATTTGCTCCGTCTTTTTAAAACTCTGTCTGGGAGAACCATGCCAGTCGCGACTGATTAATTAGTTTAACCGTTCCCTCTCACGCTCCTGTACCCGATTATTCTGCTACTGTGAGAGCGATGTACTATGAGGCAGTGAATGCAGCGGATGTCAGCAGATGTCAAAATGAATTAGGTGGGCGTACTGATGGTCACACATGCTCTGAAGAGAAACATGGTCTCACACAGTGAACTGGTTCTTCTTAAAAAAAAAAAAAAATTAAAACCTAAGTGGGACAGATCTGAGTGATTGACCAATTTAAAAAAAACAAAACAGCAACTGCTTATAGGGAGGTCCTGTCGGTGTGTGTCGATGGGGGAGGCATCAGAAATTAACCTGTGCATTTGGGTTATCGGATAAGTCAAGAAGAACCGAAGTTTTAAACTTTTAAAATTACTGCTGAATTAGGTTGCAGAAATGTGGACCTCTCAAAATGTGCATATTACTGTTATTTTTTTGGTCACAGACACAACTGAAAACAACCATAAAAACACATGATTTCATGAATATGTTCAATTCAATTTATTTGTTTATCTAGCGCTTTTAACAATAGTCATTGTCGCAAAGCAGCTTTAAAGAATTAAAATGAAGTTAGGTGTAATGGGTTTAAAATGTAAGAAATTATGTGACACTTTTAAAAAATATTTTCACTCAGTCATGTTTGTATAGTTGGTTAACAAGAAATAAAATTCAATTTATCAGGTTGCCTAAGTTGTGCTAAAAAAAAAAAAGTATGTCACACCTCTATCCTTGAATGCAGAAAACAAGGGGGCTAAAATGCTGTGGGTTTTAAGGTCTATGTGCTTTGACACACCATGCCATTTTATACACAATAGAGTGTTTAGTTTTTAATTTTAGTTCCGCTCTATACCACCGCAAGTGTATTTCACTTGGGCAAGACTGGAAACTTCTAACTCAGTGTTTTGTTTTTGACTGATCATCGGTCTGAATTCTGACCCTTCAGAGATTGTAAATGTTTAATTTTGATGTTACTGTGAACCAAAAGCATTTAGTAGAGAGTTTATTATTTATTTGTAGTAGAACTGTATGTCGGACTTTTTGCCATTTCATTATTGAGCATAACATGAATGAAAATTGGTCACAAATGTTGTGTAAAGCTGTGTGTGTGTGTTACAGCAAGTAGAAGTGCTGAGTCTGAAGAGGCGGCAGCGGAGTGTGTGAAGTTGCCGTGTCCTCTGGCCATGTGGGAACTGGGCCACTGCGACCCGAAGCGCTGTACCGGACGTAAGCTGGCACGGAAGGGTCTGGTGCGCTGCCTCCGACTCAACCAGCGCTTTAACGGCCTTGTCCTCAGCCCCATGGGCACCAAATACGTTACACCTGCTGACAGGTAAGCTCTACTGGAACTTGTGACTAAACAGAGCTCAGACCTGGGTACTTAAACAGGAGTTATCACACACATCTCTTCAGGTTTAAGATTACTGTACTCTACTTATTAGTCTGATCTGTGCTTATCAGAGACATTGTGGTTGGAGGCGGAGTTGCGGTGATCGACTGCTCGTGGGCGAGGCTCGAGGACACGCCCTTCAGTAAGATGATTGGCTCACACCCGAGGCTGCTGCCTTATTTGGTGGCGGCAAATCCCGTGAACTACGGCAAGCCATGCAAGCTGAGCTGTGTCGAGGCTTACGCAGCCACCTTCTGCATCGTAGGTAATCATCCCGTCACTGATTATTTTGATAATCAATATGATATACGCCGGTATTTGATTCATTTATTGTGTTGTGTTCATGTAGAAATTTTTTTTGTGTGTTAGGTTTTCGGGACCTGGCTGTGCTCCTGTTGAGGAAGTTTAAGTGGGGTCTGGGGTTCCTCGAGCTAAATAAAACGCTTCTACAGAGCTACGCTGCTTGCAAATCAGAGGAGGAGCTGCTCAGGGTGGAGAAGGAGTACCTCATGTCCTCCCCCTCAGAGGAGGAAGAGTTGGGTAAAGACTTTACGTTCCTGTACTTTTAATAACTTGTATAGTTTCCTTCAAAATTAACAACATGGAGACAAATTGAAATTTTTTTTATATTAATTTAATATATATTCTTTTTTTATTTATTTATATATGAGAGTAAGTCAAAAATTATCCGCACTTGAGTTATATTAAAAACTTCTAGTATGTTAATTTCTGTTGGCTTCTTTTCAAGGCTACCATCTCAGTCACGGCTGTGCAGGTGTGAACGTGTTGTATTAGTTCATTTGTACATGTTGTGAGAGAGAAAAACGGAGGCCCCACTTGTGCACGAAAGATGAGCAGCATGCAGTGATCTTTTTTTTTGTGGTCTCAGGGTGTACTTCGAGCGCTTTGAATATCTGCAAATAACACTTGGACTTTGACACTATAAGGAAGGTGAAAGTTTCTTAAAGAGAATCATGTGACTCATACAGGTGACTAAAAACATCCTTGATCACAGACCCTGGAAATGTTTAAAAGTCAACCATCAGCTGGAAAATCCATCAATGCTTACAGTTTTCTGGGTTTCTCAAGGGCCAGTATTGGAACATTATCAGGAAAAAGGTTCAACAATCAACAGCGCTTGTTACAGTGAGACTCTTACAGAAGAACTGAAGGCTAAACTTTAGATTAAACGCAGAGGACCGCTATCCAAAGGCGTCGTGATCTCACATGATGATGCACATCCGCCCACACTTGTACAGCTAGTGCAAATGATTTTTCACCCACCCTTGTTTGTTTGTTTGAGGTTGCAAAAAGCTACTGTTCCTCTAAAATCCTGCAGGTGGTGCTCTCTAAACTATTCACAGATTGCCAGGGAGCACAGTTGGAGCACATTATTGGCTATGTCTGTTTAGAATATATACTTTACAGAATCACAATACAAATCGAATCGGCCCCTAGGTATCATGGTAGCGAATTGATTCCTGTTTATTTAAACTGGTGTTTAATTTTTGATTGTATGTGTTTTTGATTTAGATCCTTTTGACGTTGATTCAGGGAGAGAGTGTATGAACCTCAACAGACCACTCCGGTAAGAACAAACACCTCGATGTACACCTACTGTGTTTATGATTTTACACACAGATTAATAATGCGCTCATTATACCAACACTATTGTCACTTCCTGTGAATTTGTTTGTTGTTGTTTGTCGGCGACTAATATGGTGAGAATACGTTGCTAACTTTCTCAACTCTTTTGTGCAATTAAGAGTGGAAGAGGACGACGACACTGAAAGCGGCGAGACAGAGACGTCTGAAGAAGAAGAAGAAGAGGAGGAGGAGGAGGAAGAAGGGGAAGCTGCTGAGGATGAGATAAAAGAAATAAAGAATGTAAAAGATGACAGAAGTGAAGAAGACTTGTAAAGAAAGACGGACACGTATTCAGTGTGTCCCCAAAAACATCGCTAGGGCACGGGCAAAGCAGGTGGAAAAAGCATAGTGGGGTGAAAACACCATTAAGGAACATGATGGCGACGCTGAAGTAGATTGTGTTCTAAATGTTGCTGCTGTTTTGCTTAATAAGTAATACAGGGAGATGTATGTTAGCACAGAGACACAGAGTTGCTAAATGAACGCGATATAGCTACAGTTGTGCATCTAGAAAATAGTCATTAAAGTGTGATGGACCTCTACAGAGTTAAACATGGATATTTTTGGGCCATATTTCTCTTTCACCCACACCAATTCACTTATGATGTTTGGACATGATTTCAGTAGTAATAATAACGATGATCATTAATGTCTTTCGCTACACGATCCTGAACCGGGTAACAAATATCCTGTATTTTGACATTTTTCCCGCCACCACTGTACAGTATAATTAGAGACGGGTGTGTTTATACGGTCTGTTGTACAATCCCAGAGGAATAAAGCGCTTATTGGTGTTCCTCTTTTATAAGAGCTTTTGAGACCTGGAGTGCTGTACTATAATGTCATTAATATTTATTGCTTATTAGTCTTTTTAAAAAATAAATAAATGTGTATCTGCTGAAAATGTGTTTGTGGGTAATCATAACCATCCCATGATTAGTTTCTCATGACATGATATAAAAACTGGTTTATCACTTTTGCTTCCATCCATTTGTTTATTATATGTTTGTTGTTGTGGAACGCCCAAGGAACACGTTAGTTCCTGTTCAGACACGCGTCACAGCAGGTATCACTTTCTCCTGGTTTTATCACACATCTTGAGATGCCCTCGGACACCATCGCCGAGTTTCGGGTGTATAATCATCACACACTTGTTTCCTACATGACCGGTAGCTGGGTGATCGATGCTCACACTTTTGGCCTTATTCAGACTGCAGGCAGATCTGATTTGTTTCACTAATCTGATCTTTAAGGCTGACTGTCCACACTGTTATTTGAAAGTGATCAGATCAGATTTGGCTCTGTTCAGGCTGGCAGCCAAAAATCTGACACATTGTCGACCTGTCTGCATTGGTTGCTGTGGTAACGATGCCGGAGGCTTGCATGCAGAGTAATATTTCCTCATATATTGTCCCTCCCGCTTTGCCTGTACTGATGTGTCTCCATAAAGTGCTATCTGACATTTCACTTCATCCTTCGCCCCGGGACTCCTGTTCTCTATTTCCATACTGCGGTCAAGCTCGTCACTCTTCCTGATAACATGGTTAATTTAGCTGCATGGAAAATTCAAGGGAGCATCTTTTACATGCTTAGTGGTAATAGCGCCAGAAGCAGAATAAGACCCTCCACAACCTCCTAAAGCATCACAATTTAACTTTCTACAAAATTATCATTTTTATTTATCTCTCTATTACTTTAATTGTCTCCCTGCTCGTTTTTCAGCGAGTCTTCGCCATAGATCCATGTCCCATACCATGCGATTATGTGGATTTGTCCGGTTGCAAGTAATGTAAAATGAACAGTTTGAAATCTGGTTCGAGCTGGTAGAGCGTCCAGACTGGGACAGATCTTTAGAAATCCAATATTTTTTTCTGAATCTGATTTCAAACCACCTCTAGATATGGTCTGCAAAAATCTGATTATATGTGGGGGTTTTTTTTCTGTTCGACAGCATAAAACCACTCTGATTCTAATATGGATATACCAGAAATCAGGTGTGGGCTGGCTGTAAGAAATGGGCCTTTGATTTTTGTCTTTTCATTCATTTAAATGTTATCAGGACCATGTCCTGCCTAAGCGTGATGTCTATAATAGTTTCTGGAAATTCACAGACACCATTGTTGTTAGTCTTTCGGGTGCTCAAGGTGAAGGTCGCCACAGCGGTCCATCCGATCTGCACAACGACTTGTCACAGATTTTACAGGACTAAAATCGGGCTAGGGACCGACACTGCATCCAGGGGCTGGGGTTTGGGCGTTGGGTGGGAATTGAACCCAACCTTCTGCAGGGCAGGCGAGAAACCTACCACTGAGCCACCAATGCCCATATCAAAGACACCATTAATAAGGAGAAGAAAAAACACAAAATCCCAGTTCCTCTGTCCTGCATCTTTACCTCTGACTGTACAATCTTTCCAAAAATGTTACTATATATATATTTTTTTTTACAAAATGCACGTTTTGATGTAAACCCTGAAGCTGGGACTACTATCACCGCTCCTGTTATGGAGAATTTAATCAACACCTTCCGAACCAATCAGAATTGATGAGCAGTTAATAGTGCTGAGTAATACACACATGGTAATACACAGTGCTGAGTAATGCACAATTGAACCTCGGCATACGAACACCCCGCCTTACGAATTTTCGCCTTTAAAACTAAAGTTTTGCAAGAAATTTGCCTCAGTATACGAAGCATTTTTGGCATACGAGCGAACGAACCGAGCCGAATCGAATACAGGCAGAGTTGCGCGTACGTCTGGGAGCTGTTAAACTTGAGCGAAGCAATTTAACATCTTTTTTTGTGGGTTTTTTTTTTTTGCTTTTTGTGCAAGATTTAGTAAAAACAGCACCAATGTTTCCCAACAACGATAGCAAGGACGGTGTCAAGAAGAAAAGGGAGGCGCTTTCAGTTTCGTTTTTAAAGTAGCCGGTGCCAAGATGAATCATAAATTAAGGTTAAGTGAGGTTTAATGTCTATTTACTTCGCATTTTACTTCATTTTACTTTATTTGAATTAACATGCCGAGGTACCGCTGTATATACTGTATGTATAACGCGCTCATCTGTTTTTCATATATCTCCTCTAGAGGGCGCGCGCGAGCTCACCGCGTCCGCACCTCTCCGTGACTGCGGTAACGTTGTTGTGGAATGACGTCACGGCGGTGAAATGCAGGCGCTGCGGCGGCCATGACTGCGGGCTCTGTGATTATTTAATCCGGATTAAATACTGGCGGAAAACGTCCATGGCAAGAGCCACGAGTCAGATGGTGAGTATCGGGGCTGTGTTCCCGGCGCTGGCTCGAAGCCGCCGGCTCGCGCGGCACGCACCGCACCCGTTAGGACAGCCTTTCTCTTGCCGGGCCTTCGGTTCAACCGCGGCGGCTACGGCTAACACAACTTAGCCTCTCTCTGCTCTGGGCTAACCTTGTCGGGTTTGTTATTTTATTCCACAACCGTTTTCCGGTATGGAACGCCTCGATTGGACGCTTTTTTTGCCTGTCCTCCAATCATCATTCAGCTCGTGCTGATGAAATCTTAAGGCAGGAGGCGTGGTTTAGCGAAATACAGGTGGTAAATGAAGTGTTGTAAAATACCAGTTTTTTTTATTTTAGCATAACAGTAGTTAGCGTTAGCCGTGCTGTTTTAAATTTGTCAGATGAATATTTATATTGACGTGTTATATGTATTATTTATGTCTCATTTAAGATCATTTTACCTGCGTAGTTGTTAAGAATTTTATCTCGTATCCCCAGGGTTACATATTTAGGAACGTCCGGCTAGCTAGGTTGCTAATTGCGGCAGCTAGCTTAATAAACTCGGCTAATTCCTGTTAAATTCCTAATAAATACGTTGAACTAGTAATGGTGAAAACTTTCAGATCTTAATGTGCCAGGTGTGTGGTTTAACTGAACGTTTATTTCGACATGGGGTTAATTAGCAATTAGAGTTAACGCCTTAACCCGGGCTCTGTGCTAGTTAGAGGGGATAAGCCTAATTGACATGACACACACACACACACAGATTAAACTTCATTTCGCTCTTTTCCATTTCCAGAGAAAAGGAAGGCGGAGTGTTTGCTGTAGTTGGTTAGTTGAGTTGGTTAGTCAGTTAGTTAGTTAGCTAGCTGTGGTGGAGTTAGCGAGGCCTCCGGCTAGTGAGTGGACTTTTGACTTGAAACACACACATCACGGTGTCTCTCTCTCTCTCTCTCTCTCCCCTGCTCTGTGTGTGTGTGTGTCACTGATAATATCACCGTGATTCAGCGAAACGTCTCGTGTTCGTTTGCCATGCTTAGCTTCGTGCCTTATAGAAAGTGTGTGTGTGTGTGAGAGGGAAATGAGGACGAGTGTGTGTTCGACCTTCTGAGGAATCGTAAGGAGATGTTTGGGAATCGTGAACGCCCCACCCCACTCACACACACTCTCTCTCTCTCTCTCTCTCTCTCTCTCACACACACACACACACTCTCACTCTCTCTCTCTCTCTCTCTCTCTCACACTCACTCACTCACTCTCTCTCACACACACACACACTCTCTCTCACTCTCTCTCTCTCACACACACACACACACACACACACTCTCTCTCACACACACACTCTCTCTCTCTCACACACACACTCTCTCTCTCTCACACACACACTCACTCTCTCTTTCATACACACACTCTCTCTCTCTCTCTCTCTCACACACACACACACACTGAGGTCCCCAGATGCCCTGAATCAAACTGACAGCGCTGGGCTCCAGTGTGCTGTTAATTTCAGAATGAGGACATTTAACTAACACACCTGTGTGAACAATTTACACTCCTTTACAGGAAGAAAATGCACCGTGTCAGGGAAAATATTAAACTAAGATGTCATGATTCTGTCCATAAGGTGAATATTTTTGGTGTTCAATAACGTTATACTCTTCTATCTATCTATCTATACACACGTAATATGTACAACAGTATTTGGTCAAACCTTTTATTTTATTGAATTCAGGTGTTTCAGTCCGGCCCCTTATCCCCAGTGAAGGGCAATATTAATGCTTCAGCATACCAAGACATCTTGGACAATGCTATGCTTCTATGCAACTTTGTTCAAACAGTTTGTTGAAGGCCCTTTTTTATTCCAATATAACTGTAGCCCCAGTTCACAAAGCAAGGACTATAAAGACATGGTTTGATGATTTTGGTGTGAAAGAACTTGACTGGCCCTAACACAGAGCCCTGACCTCAACCCCATTGAGTACCTTTGAGATGAAATGGAACAGAGATTTACCCCTTTTCCACTGCTCTGGTTCCCGTGCCGGTTCCCAATTTTGGAACCAGTGCCGCGCTTTTCCACAGAAAA
>JAOTRS010000044.1:1656974-1671439 GCA_028565755.1 Dinotopterus cunningtoni
ATATATATTAATATATATATATTGATAAAAATTACATAAAATATGCAGAATGTGCAAAGTAAAATTATAAAGCAGTATATTAAAAAAAAGGGTATTTAAAAAAAAAAGGGTAAAGATATGCCGTGTGGGTACGACACTGACACGAAGTTCTTCCCTTTCACTCATGAACAAGAGTCTGTCTCTTGCACAAACTCATCTACATTCTCACTGAATGGACATGATGAACCCTGGGGCTTTGGGGTAGCTGCAGTGATAAAAGATGATGTTCAAATTAAAATTTTATTTGTCATGTACACAACCATACACATGATGATTTGCAGTGAAATGCTTATACGACTGCCTGTGACCTAAAATAGAAAGATTTCACTACAGTGGGAAAAAATTGCACTAGGGAGTATAATTAAACTACAAATAAAATTTTCCAAGAAAAATAAAAGGTTTAGGCTGGAAATGTACTTTAAAAAAAAAAAAATTATAAAATAGAATTAAAATAGAATTATATATATGTTACAGGATGTACAAGAATTTTGTAAACTGAGGTATAAAATGTATGAATATAGAAATGTAAAAAAATGGTGTGGGTGTGACAGCAGCAGTAAGACTGAAACATGAAATGAAATGTGAAATGGAATGATGAGTGAATAAATGTGCACATACTGTATAGAGCAGCTGAAATCCACTTTCATATGAACTTTTCAAGCATCCTCGAATTTCTTTTAACCCAATAAACCTGAACAATATGCTTTACACGTTATAGATACAGATTCCCTGCTCCCTCACATAAATCTTTCAAGCCGCTAAAGCATCTTCTGCGTTAAATCCCACAGATGCTTTTATCCACAGTGATGTAAAGTGACGCGGTCCCAGGGTTTTAACTCGCAGCTGCGCAAGTCATATTTTTTTCAAAGGCTTTTTGAGCTACAGTGGTATTTTAGTGCCCATGGATTTAACATTTCAGACTTCAACTGTCCACCTGTCCCTGTCTCCAGCTGCCACTCCTCCTTGCATGGCCTAATCGTAGATTATAATCTCAAAAGATCCTAAATCCTCACCGATCTCATATAATCCTAATTTTTCTGGCCATTAACTCTCAAAAGAAATCGTGCCTGGATTAACACTTATCCACCTTGTCCTGTTGTACTGTTGTATTTTTAGGTGTAATATTTATTCCTGTAATGGACCACAATGCGAGCTACAGAATATAAGAATGCGAATTAATCGCTGTAATCACAATATAAATGTTAAATTTTGTAAATGAAAATAAAATTTAAATCCTTAAGACATTTATATACTTAAAAAAAAAGAGTCATGGTACAATATGGACATATGTCAAGTGCATATAACAAACATCATAAAAATAAGGAAAACTATACCAACTGGTGAAAACCATATTATAAGTATGTTTTATGATGAAATGGAAACAGAACATCTAATATATAAAGTCTCTAAAGGGAGGCAGAAGATAGAGAACTGCTCTTCTCATGGGCAATGCACACACACACACACTCAATGTGTGTTTTATTCATGAACCTCCTGCTATTAAGGAGCAAGCTGCTGGTCTGAAGTGAACACACACTCCTCTGTGCATTAATATTTAACCTCATCTGCCATGGACGAGTATTTTAGATCTTAGATCACACAATTGTGTATTTTATAGTGGCAGTGTACTATAAAACTTAAGCTTTAATGTGTGTGTGTGTCCGTCAGGATGAGGTGGGTGCATATTTGATTGACAGAGATCCAGTGTATTTTGGGCCTGTGCTGAATTACCTGAGACACGGCAAACTAGTCCTCAACAGAAATCTGACTGAAGAAGGTACACACACACACACACACACACACACACCTTATGTTCCATTGCATATAAGGTGATCCAATGTGCCATGTGGTTGCTAGAATGTTTCGAGGTGGTTATCTTAGGTTGTTTCGATATTATTTTACGAAGTTGCTTAGATGTTGCCAGGTTGTTCCCTCTGTCCTGGACCTATGGTTTTTATGTGGTTGTTATGTTACTGTAGATGGGGCTACGGTGTTGCTATGTGGGTGCTGTGGTATTTTAGGTGGTTGCTGTGTTATTTTAGTTGGTTGCTATATTACTTTAGGAAGTTGCTAGAGTGTTGCTAGGTGGATCCCTTTGTCCTGAACCTTGCTAATGTGCACTGTCAGTGCTTGACCCTGGTTCACTAAGGCGTGAAAAACAAGATACTAAGTTTTGGCCACTACGTACTAAGGCTTGAGAGCAAGATACTATGTTGTGGCCACAACTTACTAAAAACATGCAAACAAGGTATTACGCTGTGGCCATAACTTACTAAGGTTTGGGAACAGGATACTATGTTGTGGCCACAACTTACTAAGAAACGGGAACAAGATAATATGCTGTTGCCACGACATACTAAGGCAGAGGAACTATGTTGTGGCCACGACTTACTAAGGTGTGGGAACAAGATACTATGTTGTGGCCACAACTTACTAAGACGCGGGAACAAGATACTATGCTGTGGCCTTTACTAAGGCAAAGGAACAAGATACTATGTTGTGGCCACAACTTGCTAAGGCATGGGAACAAGATACTATGCTGTGGTTATGACTTACTAAGGTGTGGAAACAAGATTCTATGTTGTGGCCATAACTTATTAAGGTTTGGAAACGATACTATACTATGGCCATGACTTACTAAGGTGCGGGAACAAGATACTATGTTGTGGCCACAACCTATTAAGACATGGGAACAAGATACTAAGCTGTGGTCATGACTTACTAAGGCTTGGGAATGAGATACTGTGTTGTGACCACAACTTACTAAGGCATGGGAACAAGATACTATGCTGTGGTTATGACTTACTAAGATGTGGGACAGCCTATTTTTACAAGATCCTATCTTGTCAAAACAAGATTCTATGTTGTGGCCATAACTTACTAAGACATGGGAACAAGATATTATGCTGTGGCCATTACTTACTAAGGCACGGGAACACGATCCTATGCTGTAGCCAGGACTTACTAAGGCATGAAAACCATATATTATGCTGTGGCCACGACTTAATAAGGCACAGGAAAGAGGGTACTATGCTCTTCCCTGTAGTAATCGTAGTGTTCTTCTGTCTGCATGATTATCCTTTACCCTGCTCCAGATATACAATCTGCCTGTTATTGCACGTGTGTGCTTTCAGTTTTTAAATCTTGGATTTGTTCTCTGCTTGATCCGTTGACATACTGTAAGTATTGCTTTGGTGTGTCTCATGTTAAAATACTAATTAGCTTTTCTCATGTGTGTAGTCGAGATTTATTTTCCCTAAGGATGGGGAGTTGTGGGCGGGGTTTACCTTGATATACTAAGGATGTATCTGTTAAAGGTGCACCACTTATTTAGTTAGTGTGATTCACTAAGACATGAAAAACAAGATACTAAGTTTTGGCCACTATGTACTAAGGCATGAGAACAAGATACTATGTTGTGGCCACAACTTACAAAGACGTGGAAACAAGATACTACGCTGTGGCCATAACTTACAAAGGTTTGGGAACATGATACTATGTTGTGGCCACAACTTACTAGGACACGGGAACAAGATACTATGCTGTGGCCACGACATACTAAGGCACAGGAACTATGTTGTGGCCACGACTTACTAAGGTGTGGGAACAAGGTACTATGTTGTGGCCACAACTTACTAAGATGCAGGAACAAGATACTATGCTGTGGCCACGACTTGCTAAGGCATGGGAACAAGATACTATGCTGTGGTTATGACTTACTAAGACAAGGGAACAAGATACGATCCTGTGACCCGACTTAGTAAGGTGTGGAAACAAGATTCTATGTTGTGGCCATAACTTACTAAGGTTTGGAAACAAGATACTATACTATGGCCATAACTTATTAAGGTTGGAAACAAGATACTATACTATGACCATGACTTACTAAGGCGTGGGAACAAGATACTATGTTGTGGCCACAACCTACTAAGACATGGGAACAAGATACTAAGCTGTGGCCATGACTTACTAAGGCTTGGGAATGAGATACTGTGTTGTGGCCACAACTTACTAAGGCATGGAAACAAGATACTATGCTGTAGTTATGACTTACTAAGACATGGGAACAAGATACTAAGCTGTGGCCACGACTTACTAAGGCTTGGGAATGAGATACTGTGTTGTGGCCACAACTTACTAAGGCATGGAAACAAGATACTATGCTGTAGTCATGACTTACTAAGACATGGGAACAAGATATTATGCTGTGGCCATTACTTACTAGGGCACAGGAACACGATCCTATTCTGTGGCCACGACTTACTAAGACATGGAAACAATATATTATGCTGTGGCCACGACGTACTAAGGCGCGAGAACAAGATACAATGTTGTGGCCACGACTTACTAAGGTGCAGAAACCAGATACTATGCTGTGGCCATGACTAACTAAGGCACGGTAACAAGATACTATGCTTTGGCCACGACTTACTAAGGCATGGAAATAAGATACTGTGCTGTGGTCACAACTTATTAAGGCACAGGAACAAGATATTATACTATTTTGTGGCCACGACTTACTAAGGTGCAGAAACCAGATACTATGCTGTGGCCATGACTAACTAAGGATCAGGAACAAGATACTATGTTGTGGTCATGACTTGTAAGGCATGGGAACCAATGATACTATGTTTTGGTCACAACAAAATAGTATAATGCATGGCCACCAGATATTATGTTGTGACCACATCTTAATAACCTCATAACATTTAGACCTCATAACATTTAGATGGAAGATTACCTTTAATTACTTATTGACACACAACATAACTCCAAAACAACAATCTTGTCACATCCAGAACATGAATAATCTCATTACTACATGTTCTTAAGCCACAATACAGTATCTCGTGGACATACATTATACTTTTTTGAATTGCATTATACCCACACCTCAGTAAGTCTTAGCCACAACATAGTATCTCGTTCCCACATCTTAGTAAGTCATGGCCATAGCATAGTATCTCGTCCCTACACCTTAGTCAGTCGTGGCCACCAAATGCCAAAATTCAAAAGTATGAAATGAAGATTTGTATTTTAGGAGCTCTTGAAGAAGCCGAGTTCTACAACATCACGTCTTTGATTAAACTTATCAAGGACAGGATCAGAGAACGAGATGCGAAAACCCTACATGTGAGTAAGGACTCATGACCCCTAAATTTTCACTACAGAAGGCAAATAACAGAAAAGCATTCACTCTCTCTTTCTTTCTATTTTCCAGACTCCACTGAAGCATGTGTACAGGGTGTTGCAGTGTCAGGAAGAGGAACTCACTCAGATGGTCTCCACCATGTCAGATGGATGGAAGTTTGAGCAGGTGAGAGAGAATGAGCGAGTCTCCTGCACTTGTCCATTCATCCCTTCACTGGCTGAAGAGCTTTGTTAAGATTAAGGGCTCTGATTGGTCATTCCAGCTTGTCAGTGTAGGCTATGGGCAGACACAGAAGTCGGAGTTTCTCCTGATTGTGTCTCGCGAGGTGAAGGGGGAGGACTCGTGTCAAACTCACCCTGCTCACTGCGGAGAGGTGTGTCCCTCAATTCCGTTACTTAGTGTCGTCGCTTTGTCGTGTGGTTGCACGGCTCATCTTGCTCAACACCCGCTTTTAATCATTTACATCCTCGTCTTGCTACTATAGTCTTCATCACTGTGTTATACATTTATAACATTAATTTATAGAACCCGAATTGCAGAAATGTTGGGATGTTTTTACATTTGAATAAAATGATAACTAAAAGACTTTCAAATCACATGAGCCAATATTTTATTCCCAATAGAACACAGAGAACATAACAAATGATTAAACTGAGAAATTGTACACTTTTATCCATGAAATGAGCTAATTTCAAATTTGATGCCTGCTACAGATCTCAAAACCGTTGGGAAGGGGGCAACAAAGTAATGAAAAAGCAAGAAATTTTTTAAAGATTCATCTAGCAACTAATTGAGTTAATCGACATTAGGTCTATAACATGATTAACTATAAAAGGGATGTCTTAGAGAGGCAAAGTCTTTTAGAAGTAAAGATGGGCAGAGGCTCTCTAATCTGTGAAAAAGTGTGTAAAACGATTGTGGAATGCTTTAAAAACAACGTTCCTCAACACCAAATTGGATAGGCTGTGCAAACCTCATCATCTACAGTGCATAACATCATCAAAAGGTTCAGAGAAACTGGTGAGATCTCTGTGTGTAAGGAACCGAAGATCTTCGGGCACTCAGACGACACTGCATCACTCATCGGCATGATTGTGTCAGTGACATTACTAAATGGGTCCAGGAATACTTCCAGAAACCACTGACAGTAATCACAATCCGCCATGCCATCTGCAGATGCCAACTAAAGCTCTATCATGCAAAAAGGAAGCCATATGTGAACATAGTCCAGAAGCCCCGCGGTGTCCTGCATAAGTGCATACGGTATGGGCTTGTAGGGTATGTAGCTTGCGTGTTTTGGATGGCACTAGGAATGCTGAAAGGTAGATAAAGGTTTTAGAGCAACATATGCTCCCCAGCAAACGACGTTTATTTCAGGGAAGGCCTTGTGTATTTCAGCATGAAATACTGCAGCCACATACTGCAGCTATTACAACACAATGGCTTCGTAGTAGAAGAGTCCGGGAGCTGAATTGGCCTGTCTACAGTCCAGATCTTTCACCTATAGAGAACATTTGGCGCATCACTAAATGAAAAATATGTCAAAGACAACCATGAACTCTTCAGCAGCTGGAAACCTATATCAGGCAAGAATGGGATCAAATTCCAACACCAAAACTTCAGAAACTCATAACCTCAATGCTCAGACGTCTTTAAACTGTTTTAAAAAGAGGAGGAGATGCTACACCATGGCAAACATGCTCCCATCCCAACTTTTTTGACACCTGTAGCAGGCATCAAATTTGAAACTAGCACATTTTGTGCATAAAATGGTAAAATTTCTGTTTAAACATTTATGTTCTCTGTGTTCTATCCAAAATATTGGCTCACGTGATTTGAAATTCTTTTAGTTTTTATTTTATTCAAAATTTGGGTTGTAATTTATAGTTTAGATAAAGTTAAATAAAATTTATTATTGTAAATAAAATGTTGGGAAAAAAATGTAGGCATATAATTATTTGGGTTTATGATTAAATTCTAGCCATTATCAACTTTTGCAACCATGAATTTGAAAAACATTTCAGTGCGTTCCATTTTCTCATATGTCATCGTATTAATCTTTTTGTTTATCATGTTTAAATGCATTTGATGCTCTCGGCAAATAATAAAAGAAAATTGAAAAACGCTATTTACTTCTTGAGTCTGCATTTCTATCCCTAATTTTTTTTTAATCATGCTTGGTCTAGAAAAAAACAGACTCAAGAAAAATCTGGCATCCTCATACGCTGCATACCTCAACCCTTAATATACATAAATTCACCTGCGTAAATATTGACATAACTTTTGGACTTGAATCACAGACCATGCATACGGCCCTGGGTGTACATGGGAAAACACTCACTTACTTACAAACCACCAAACACATCTAGTAGTTTAAAGTTTAGACCTGTAACGCCTGCTGCGTCCGGCAATAAAATTCACCCACATTTCAGTCAAAGTACATCTTTGCCTTCTTGTTGGGCTTGGCTTGTTTCTGCTTATGAAAGCATTGGCATAAAGAGTCGTTTTTGATAAGCGTTTCGTCTAGTAAGTGTATGAGCATGTTTGTGCATGTGTGTGTTTCTGTTTTTGTGAGTTCGTAACAACGGGGCCTCAATCAGGTGCGCTGGGCATGTCCAAGCATGTTTCTACTGTCACACTGCTATGTGTGTGTGTGTGTGTGTGTGTGTGTCTGTTTACTCATGTGCCTTTTGCTGTGCTATGTTTTTCCATACAGTAGAATTTTTTTACTTTTCCCAATTGCGTAATGTCCTCTATTTATGTGTTTTTGTTTTTTGTTTGTTTGTTTTTTTTGCATTTGTGTGTGTGTGTGTGCGTGTGTGTGTGTGTGTTTGTGTGTGTGTGTGTGTTTGCAGCTGGTAAGCATCGGCTCCTCCTATAACTACGGCAGCGAAGACCAAGCCGAGTTTCTGTGCGTCGTTTCCAAGGAGCTTCAAAACCAGTCATCTGGTAATAACAGCCAACCAAGTGAGAAAGCCAAGGTAAAGTGTGTGTCGTGTGTTTCTTATTCTTATAAATAATGACACCTTTCTTTATTTGAATTTTTGTGTTTTTTCCCTCTTAGATACTCCAGGAGCGAGGCTCTCGGATATGAGGCTATTGGAGAAAATGCCTACATATAGAAGCGTATATAAGTTTTAGGCACTGAAATGTTTTCTTAAAGGAGAAATGATCATGACTGGTTCGACCAGACGACCAACCAAAACAAATACTTACTGTATAGTAGTGTGTGTTGAGGCAAAAACGGAGGGGACTACTACTGAACTGCTCAACGCCTCAGGATTAAATGTAGCTCAGAGTGTCATTATTTTGTCTAACAGAAATTTCATCACACGTCCCGGTTTGTCTTAAACGCCCCTCGTCCAAAGGTTTTATTCTTTCTTCATCAAAAAACAACGTGTCCACTAACATCATGATCGTTTCCGCTCGGGGGAAAAACTTTCAGTAAGCGTAAACATCAATTACCATGACAAGAAAAACTAACAAGCATACACTAGGCATGAGGTAACACTGATAACACAGGTAACTGATCGCACAAGCCCTGTAGACGACTCTGTGGGTCTCACATTTATTCATTAAGGTCTTGCGTAGAGATTTTCACTTTCAAAAGTCTGTTTTTAGAAACATTTTGTTATTCAGTATTAGATAGTAACTCGTTGCTTCTGAACCTTCCATCATTTGAATACATTAGGTCTGAGTCAATCTGACTTGGTGCTTGAACCCCTAAATATAATAATGTGGGTTGTGATTTGAGAACCACCGTATTAAGGAACAAGTCATATATTTCATCTGCTTAACATTGTAGGAATGTAAACATCTCAGTGGTGAAGGCTTTCCCCGTAACAGCTTTAACTTCTGCCATTGTCAATAAAGTAGAAAACTGTTCTGCATTGATGCAGAAGCATCTTACGTTTAGTTTTCCACTTACCTTGATTAGCATGTTTGGACGTGTTATGTATCTGACTTTCATTACACTAAAAACCTTCTCTATGAAACGACGCCGACATGTAACATAAAAGCAGCATGACTAAAATCTGCTTAAACAATAAAGGGACAAAAACGAAGTCCATAGCTAAACATCAAGACTCGACAACAGTGTTGTTTAGAAGAGGAGAACATGCGGGAGTTAAATCTCAGGGAAAGAACGAACAATCATTTAGTCTGGACGATCATGCTTTTTCTTCGCTGACGATAACGATGACTCTTTTTAAGTCTTCCTGACTCCTTGCGGAGTTACTGTTCCACTCTGAAGCTTGGCGTTTTCCAAAATCAGCACATTCTGACAGTGCTTTATTCCTTTTAATCCACAGCAATTTGCTAACACTTACAGTTTAAAAATGAACAATACTTTGGTGTTTTGTTTTTAATAATTAATTTCAATTTCAGGTCATATTACGATGAAACCACACCTGCAAATTTAAAGCTAAAAGCAAAAGCTTGAACTCATTCAGACTGTTAGAAAGCTCTGATACTGGAGACTCCTTCCATAATTTATGTCTTAACATCAAAATTGTACTGTTTTTGTTTTAAAATACAAGTATTAAAACAAACCTGTGATTCGCCTTGCAACTGGAACTGGTTATCATGATGGAAAAAAATGCTCAAGTTGAAAGAATCTCTGTAACAAAGAACAAAAAAAAAAAACATGCAAAGAAATCGCAAAGTATCTATTTCTCCTCTTTGCAGATCTGCTTATTAAACCAAATTTCTACCAGCTCTGTGTTTCGTTTTTTCCTTTTTTTAAGGATATATACTTGTTATGATATAGTACAATCTGATATTATATACTTATACATGCATCTGCTGAGGATCTATTTTACACACGATAAATGTTGCATTTCAGTTCTGATGAGTCTCGTGTGTAAATTCGATTACACGGCATATTTATGTACTTAGACTTATTTATATATGAACTGTCACTCTTTTACCCACATTAGGCAGACAGACTGTTATACTAATAAAGGCATTTTAACAAAACTACAATGCTGTCTGTTTTTTTTCTTTTTCTGACATCATAGCTTAATTTCTATGTTTCTACAAGTGGTGTTTAAGACAAACCAGGACTTTTGAATTGTGCAGAATAACAGAGCACAGTTACAAGAGTAAAAACTCCCTTTACTTTACTATATAATCACCCTCTACACTAATGCACTAATGTCAAGCGTTACTTGAATATAATTAACATAGAAAGATTTATCAGAGCTTATTATCATGAGCCTGTCTGATTCACATCTGAAACACCGGCCTCCCAGGAACTCCCTTAATGGGCCAAATGTGGAAATAGCTTGGAGTGAGGTCAGGACTATACAGGGGATGTGGCAATAACTCCCAGAAGAGTTCCTGTAATGTGCAAGTGGTGTTGGTGAATGATTGTGTGTACAGTTCCCATCTGTTGATTTTCAAGGATCAGGCGTTCCACCTCAGGAGGGATCGCCGTTAACGGATGTACGGCCTTCTTTAAGATGTTTTAAAATCTTAATTGTAGCAGTAGAGCTACATTCCACAGCTAGCATCTACTCCAGAGAAAAAAGCTCAAATTAGCATTGATATACAACCTGTTACTGTAATTGGAGTAACAGGGTTGCATCTCACTGAGGTTCTTCAGTAAGGGCAATGTATTTTTCTATAGTGTAATTTCATTTAGCATGATCTACATGTTTTAAATTTATTAATTCATATTCATGAAAATACAGTAATATTTTACGATTTCTGTTTCCACCAGTTATCGTACGCATGTTAAGGTTGCAACAATTACCTGGATGGGATTAATAAATTAAAATGAACTCAACTGTTTAAATGATGTCCAGATCATTTTTAATAAAAGACTTCTATAAAAAATGTTTTGTTGATTTCTACAGAGTTCTGGCACACCACTGAGTGCTGCTGAAAAGCAGAGGCGCTACCGTGCCAGACGTGATGCCGATGAACAGAGGATACAAAGAGAGAGAGAAGTAGAGGAAAGATATAGAAACAGGGAAGAAGAAAATACCAAAAGACTGCAGTGTTAGAGAGCAGCGTGTCCAGTGAAAAAAAAGGAGAGAGGCTCATAAGAGGAGTAAGGCCAGGAAAAAGTTACTTGAGTTACTTAAGTTACAGTCAGGCACGAAAATTAAACATGAACATTATAACATCTCGTCTCATCTTCTATACAGCTTTATCCTCCATTCAGGGTTGCGGGGACCTGGAGCCTATCCCAGGAGGCTTAGGGCACAAGGCAGGGTACACCCTGGACAGGGTGCCAATCCATCGCAGGGCACACACACACACTCATTCACACACTACGGGCAATTTGGGAAACTGCATATCTTTGGACTGTGGGATTAAACCGGAGTACCCAGAGGAAACCCACCAAGCACAGGGAGAACATGCAAACTCCATGCACATAGAGACGGGAATCGAACCCGGACCCTGGAGGTGCAAGGCTAACCATTACACCACCGTGCCGCCACATTATTACTTATGCTTACTAAAATATCGATCAATTCACACTGTTCAGTCCTGTTTTTGATGATTAATTTTAACATCAGGTTGTCAGCCTAGTGTGACATGCCAATTACACCGTTGAATATTCGATCAGAGCCAGTTTGCGGTCGTGTTAATTGTTATCACTCATTCATACAGAATTCATTCTCCTAAATATTATTAAATGCCATTCGTTCTTTGTCACGTTTATGTCATGATCTACAATCAAAAGAAATGCATCCATTCAACCCTGTTACTATGCGCAACCCCGTTACTTTAATTTCAAATGTTTTCATATACTTTTTTCCATAAAATAATCTTAAATGCTTTTCTAAGCTTGTGAGGGTTTAAGCTATTGTCATTTTAAAAGTTTCAAAGATTACGTGCATGATGGGTTTGAGCAAAGATTTGAAAATAAATAATTAAAGGAGTAAATAATAAATGTGTGCTTACCAAAAAGCTGAGAAAGGTAGACTTCAAAAGTTGCTTAAATTATTATAAGGAAAGTCTTACCTGAAATGACGGTGACTTTCTTAACTTACAGTAAGAATAAGAGAGTTATTAAGGACTGTTTTAAGATATACCCTTTTCAGGCTCTTGAGTATTTGTAACAGGGTTGTGCCAAGCGGAGCACACGACAAATATAATAACTCATAAAAAGTGTACCTTTGCTGTTTGAGCTGGACGAATCAAATTATTTGACAGTTTATTACTTGTTTTTCTTTAATATGTACCAGACAATGCCAACATAAAGGTTCGATGCTCTGGTGCCTAAATTGTCCCCTGATTCTGGAATGTCTTGTATATATTAATTAAAATATATAGACAGAACTAGCTTCATTAACTTAACTGACAGGTCACGTGAGCTTCACTATATACAGTACAGTACAGTACATATTGGCCACGGCGTGCAGAGGGTGTGGTGTAAAACTCGCTCTCACCAATAGGGAGCGCACTTCTTTGCAACGCGGTCACGCGCCATCCTGCTCCTTTAGCGCCCTCGTGCGAACTTTCGGCAGATTGACTGTTACCATGGTGATATCTGGTCTCCATGGACACCTAAGGTTGTAGAGTAGAGTCGATAAATAAAACGTTTTAAATGTTGTTCTTGTTGTTGTTTCTATTGTTATTTTTAGAAATGTAATCAGAAAAAGGGAACACATTCGAAAAGCGTCGTTTTATTTATTTATTTGTTTTCAATTAGTGCGTGGTTGTCTTTATTGTGAGGCCCCTTTAAATAAATTTCAAGGTGTCTAAGAGAGTGCCTGTATTAAATTCTTGACTCGAAAAACAAATTCAGGGTTAGCTTTAAATAAAAAATGAACATTAAATGTGTGTTAATAATCCCATCTTTATAAGATACGCCCACGTAATTATAATTTGTAAAAAAATTTATTTTATTTTTATTATTCATTTAACAGGCCATATTAGGATTCCCGCAGGGGTCCTACTTAGTCCGGTTTAGAACGGATGTCTTTTTCGGGAGGGAAACTCGGCTAGGTTTTTTTTTTTTTTGTCCCGGGTTTAGCACGGTTCTAATAGAAGTATCTAGAAAGTCACGTAGCGGCCTGGCGTTCACGAGGTAAGGCGAAGATCACGGGAGAAAAAAATGCGGGCTTATACTATTTGTTTAAAAAAAAAAAACGCGTTAAATGACTCCCAGGCATTTTTATTGTAGTTCTAGATTGCGTGCGAATGCGCGTTCGCGTCAAAGGAAGTCCAGCGTTCTTTGTCCAATGCGCGGTCATGAATGGCGTCTCCGCCAGAGCCGGAGTGAGTGAGTGAGAGAGAGAGAGTTCCCGTGCTAAAAACTCAACGCTTAATTTATGAACGCTAACAACAACCATTTAATCAGGTCTGCACATAATTTAGGAACCACAACTCCATACATTACACTGTCTACAAGTTTGTCCACTTGATAACAAATCTGTGTTTAGTGGGTTTTACGGCTAGTCGTTTAGATGGTTCCCAGGAAGTAACTAGCTAGCTAGCCTGTTAGCTTCTCGGCAAGCTAGTTAAACTACATACCTGGGTTTAATCTCACGCTGCATCTAAAGCACAATTAACTTGTAACCCGTGCATAAAGTGTATATTAAAAGAGTTTAAGGTGTTTGTGTGTGTGTTTGACAGGTTAGTTGTTGTTAGCTGTTTTTGCTAGCTGAGAGAGGGGGGATGGATAGAGCGCGCGCGAGCACCTAACACTAACGCTCGAGCACACAAGTCAATTGAAATGTATTTGCAAAATAGGTGGTGAAAACAAGCTGAATTATAACACGAGTTGAAGTGTGTGTATGCATGTATGTATGTGTGTGTATATATATGTATATATATATATATATATATATATAAATGCATGTGCACAGAATTGTTTTTATTTCCTTTAAAATATTTTTTATTAAGATAAACTTATTTACACATTTATAGACCAATACTATACTCAGTACACCACCACATGGTGCTTGTATATCACGATACAATAACTGGCTTATTTATTACTAGTTTTTTGTTTGTTTGTTTTTGTGTGCGCGTGTGTGTGTGTGTGTGTGTGTGTGTGTGTGTGTATTAAGAGAATAGCTATATACAGGATTTCACATGCATGGATGCATGTCTCTCAATCCATGACTGGAATGTAGTTTTCATTTGTCAACCAGCTGTGCTGATTTCATGTACTAAAATATCAACTGTTCAGACGTCTTTGGAAATAATTAAATAAATAACAACTAAATAATTTTAGTTGAATTTGACAACTAGGTAGCTTTTAGTTAAATAATAACTAAAAGCTACCTACAGTAGTTGTAAAATTCTGTAATGT
>JAOTRS010000044.1:1707412-1719437 GCA_028565755.1 Dinotopterus cunningtoni
CTTAACGCATATATAATAAATTCCACCTTTTTCTAAACCTGCTTGTATAAAGACCCTATACTAGTGCATACTCATGGATGCAATCATTGCATTAATGTGTTTAGTGATTATTATTCAGTCCCATGACATATGAAGTAAGTGAAATGTCAGGAACTAAGGTAGCGTCGTTCAGCTTCCTTGAGTCGCACTATGGTATGAGAATAATAGTTACTTCAATAATTCACAATCACATACATGGTTCATTAACCCTAGGTTCACACTAGCTAGCGACAAAGCCACAAGTGATAATTTTCTATGTACGTACTGTATGTGACAATTTCTTGCGACAAATATCTTTTAAAATTAAGACTCTCAATTTGACAAAAATTACAGTAGCTAATGATCTTAATCCAATCTTCCCATTTACTGTTTGACCCTCAAATTTTTTTTTATTTTGTTTTCATCTTATCCTGTAATATGTGACCTCTCGCTAAATGTGTATAGATAAATTACAAAGAAAATTAAATCTTGCTTCGCTAACCTGTAGTACAAAACCTAGCATGTAACCTGATTACTTTGTGAGTTCATTAATGTTTAAATAATCATCAGCTATACATTTTTGATACTACTATTTTTCAAGGACACGCTGCACAATAGCCACAAGAGTAGCGTTCACTGCATGTCTGCAAATGATGCCAAGTAACACAAGCAACTTTTCACTTGCTAGTGTGAAACTAGGCCCCCAAATAATATTCCTATTAGCTAGTTTTAATCAAACCTTCACACTGATCTCACTAAATATAACACAGGGTGTCTTCTCTCAGCACTACTTATACACATGCACCTGAAGCTGAGTGGACGAGGATGGAGGAAGAGCTCTCTACGTTCAGAATTGTTATTGGTGGTTATTGCTTCCACTGAGTTCCACTTGGCCTCCATTCCTTCTTCCTGTTCCCCTGTCCTGAGTTTCTATCACTTTCTTTGTAGCTCTTTCACTCTACAATATGGAAGGGATGGGTGAGCGGCAGCGGCGCAGGGGTCCCGGGGCCTCGTAGGGGTCATAGGGCGCGCCGGTGATCGGGGTCAAACGCAGCGACGACCCTGCCATTCCCGAAATGTTGTTCAAGCTACGAGATTTCTCATAGCCTGTGGCTGCTGTTTCATCGATCGAAGTTTATAGAAGGTTTTAAGGGTTGGATTAGTCAGTTAGTAGTTAAATTAAGTTTTTAGGGTTTTTTTCCCGGTCAGAATAAATGGATGCATGAGTAAGTTTGGATGGAGTTAGTGAGAAACGGGTGAGAAAACAAAACCGAAAATGTTGAAAAGTTTATAAAGCAGATATATAAAATGAGAGGAACTCAAACAAATGTTAAAATAAAGGGAAGACATTAAGAAGAGACAGACACACACACACACACACGCACATACATACACACAGGACAAGACAGGACAAAACAAGAAAAGGCGAGTTATGAATTACGTCATAGATTTCCATCCCATAATATCCACCACAACACACAATTCTTCATAGACTACAGTACTTCTGCAACTCTATCAGCTGAAGGAAACACCTCCTGGGAAAAGATCATGTCTCCCGCAGGGGAAGTTATATACAGCATGTGTTTCAATCAACTGGAGACAGAGTGGCACGCGAGGTCTAGTTTCAGAGCACGCCTGAGCCCTTACTTTGCTGCTGGAGGCCGTCAAGGACACCATTGCCACCATTTTGCGGTGATGTCAGCAGCCCACGAGTGCGTCGAGCATCTTCATTAACTGTTAAGAGTATGTCCCGAAGTCATGTCTAGTTCGTGTTCTAAAGCATCAGCCATTTTTGAGATTTGTTTTGTTGTCTCGTAGGCGACGCAATTATAACTGATTCGCAGTTTCCATTCTATACTTTCCAATAGCAAACGAATGGTACGATGGCTTTCAGCCAGCTTGACACAGATACTTTTACATCCGAAAAACTTTGTAAATCCGAACAGCGCTGAGGAACACTACGACCACCTTGGGTGCTTTTCACACTTGGCCCATATCCAGGATCAATCCTGGGCTCGATTCAGGAAAGAGACTCATTTTCTCTAGTTTTTTTTTCCAGTTCTGCCATATTCTTTATTTAATGACTATTCCTTTACTTTTGAACAAAGTTCTTAGTTGTTGAGTTTTTTTCCTCAAATTTCTTTTTAGAAACACCTCCCCTAGACTAGGGTTTGGGACACACTTTAAAACCAAAATACTCCTAGAAAATTATCTTTCGATCATTTGTGATGTACTTGTGGATACCTTGGCCACCTCCAACAGCTCTTTAAATCACACTTCCCTTGACTGTGTGGTCATAAAACCGTCGCCAGGTTATCATAAGCGTGACAAAACTGGCGAATAAGAACAATTCCCATTGAATCTCACAGTACACTATTCATAGTTATTAACATCTGACGTCAGGCTTATGACCGCACCCGGGTTTGGCTTAAATGACCAGACACTGAAGCAAAAGTGCAAGCAGGTTCTTTCTACCCACTTTTCATTCTTTTCCCCCTTCTCTTTTTTTTTCACAATCTCTCTCTTTTCTCTGGTGTGCGTTAGCTGGAAAGAGTGTGTGTTAACTGGAAAAAGTGCGTGTTAACTGGAAAGCATGAGGAAAAGGATAAGAGTTCCCTCTTTAAAATAGATGATAAGGACACATGCAAAACACACACAGACACACACAAATAAACACTTGTTCACATGTACACACACTGCCTGTGAAAGGAAACTAATAATGTGGGAACCATGTAGAGAAAAATGTACACTTCACACAAATGATCTAGAAACAATTTAGTCAGTGATGTCATCCTCTGCTGTGCATCATTGAATGTGCGTGTGTATGTATGTGTGTGTGTTGGGGAGGAATCTCCAACATCAGTCTTTTTCTCTAGCTCTATATTTCCTCTCTCTCTCTCTCTCTCTCTCTCTCATTGCACTACTGCAGTTTAAGCAGACGGTGTGAAAAGCTTTGAAATATATATGGAGAAACTTGAACACATGCTAAATCAAGGACTACTAAACACGGTCACATATATTTACCAACACTAATTAGCAACCACAGCACCAAAGATGAATTCACGTGAGTTATTGACTAACGACATATACAAATGCACCCGCCACCATGTTTCACAGAAACTCTAGTCACCTGTACTGGGCTTATTTTTCACCTTTGCAACTTATTTAGGGATTTTTTAAATTTATCTTTCATAACAGTGAGTACCGTATTGTACCAAACAAATATTCCAGCTGTGAAAGTGATATTTAAATATTATAAATATTCCATAATATTTAACCAATAGTTAATAATAGTTAACCGAATTTGAAGAATTCCAAAAATGGAGAAAAATTACCCAGCACTAGTAAAAGCTACTAAGACTGTATTCATCCCCAATACCACATTTTAAACATGCATACAGTTACACCCCTAATTTCGAGTGATTGTGATTAAAATCTAAGTTAACTTGATAATGATTGTCCTGTGTTTAAAATCTTTACTTGTAATAAAGTTTGCGAAAAGAAATCAGAAATAAATTATATTTCATTCAGTTCAGAAGAGCTTTCATGCATATATACATAATACTTGCAGTAATACCATATTTATAGCAGAAATATATCCTTATCTTTACATATTCTTTTTTGGTAAACTTCACATAGCAGGAAGTCAAAAGTGCAAAGTGTGAGACTAAACAAATGAGGTTTTTGGGAGTGTGAATAGAGAAAAAGACAATGACTGAGTAAGTGATATAGTGTAAGAAATCTTAGATATCTCAGATATTCTAAGAAAATGGAGGTGAGGCCAGTATTTGAACCACCTTCATATTAAATATATCTTAAATCTTTGGCATGGTTACCTTATACCAACCTACCCATATAGAAAAAAATGTTTTTTAAAAATGTACATGTACTATACAAAAGCACTGCCAACTTCTTGATTCTGTGGTGGAAAAAAAAATGTTGTCAAGCACCATGGTGTATTTGGGAAAAAAAATAAACCACTTCTGAGTATTCTGTTGTAGGAAAATAATCAACTATTGACTATTGTCCCACATATATAATTTAGTAAATAATAGCAAATTCCCAAAAACAGACAGTTTATATGACAAATACCTACCAATGGGCTGTATTGAATTCAATAAACAGTTAAGTACAGTATGATCATATTAAATACCTACCCAAAGTCACACCTAAGAAATACTGGCACTGCATTGGCGGCCTGGAGATGGATGGAGAATGAGATGAGTATTAGTCAGTGGAGAGCAATAATGAGCAATGGACAGTGAAAGACATGAAGGGAAAAATAGTGGGTGGTGGGGGGGGGGTGCAGAAACATCAAAACCAGTTTTTAACAATATCTAATGTTCTACATATTTATTTATCATTCTGCTATATAAGGTGTACATATGACCTTTAAGATCAGCTTTAGACTGACAGAGATGATTGCCTTCACTAATTTGTTAGTATGGTACAGCTCATCTAAATTCTGTAAATTGCCCCTCTTATTAGAAAATTATGATTAAGTTTTTTTTAATAAATAATTAACTTACCTATTAACTATAACATTAGTGTACACTATCTAAACCACAAACCGATGTTTTAACCCATAACCTAGCATTAAACGTTATTAATAAAATTATAGAGAAAGGGTTAGCAAAACCTAGAAGTAATATATACAGGCTAAACCGCGATCTAGCATTGTAGAAGAGTTAACATTAATATACACAAGCTAATCCATTGAATTAGAATTGACAAATTACCTAGCATTAAACAGCCTCAAGGATTTACTAGCACTGTAGAAAACAGGTTAACTCAAAATCCAGCGCTACTACACACAGGCTAAACCTTAAACTAGATTTAAAGAAAACAATTACTACAAATTAGCATTAATTTATATAGGCTAAACCATGAACGATCACTGTACTGAACAACCTAAAACAAGACCTAGCATTATACAAAATGGTTAAGCTACCAACTAAATTAATTAATAATACTTAATTGGTCAAGTTACAATATAACTAATCTAATTTACCATGCACTGGCCCGTGCCAGTATGAACTTGTAACAAACGTTCAGAAACTAGCATTGTAAAAAATTGTCTCAGCCAATTAATTACCAATCTGAATTAAATCAGGCTTACGGAAGCACATTAATATTAACCATATTTTATTTTATATTTTATTTCATATTTATCACTCATCTTTAAATTATCCTAGCATATTAAATATATACAATTAAAAGTTAGACATCATGTAAATATTCATGAGCACGTTCATAACTAGGTCATGGCTGTACACTTCTATGAAAGCCATATGTACATTGGGATCTTACAGATGCTCCAGCAACATGTCAGTGTACTGATCTGCAGGCAGTTAAATATGGAAAGGGTTTGTATTACCCACAATTAAATTCTATTGATCTGGGCTCGACCAGAACGCAAATCAAGACTGCTAGCAGTGGTGTGTTTAGCACAGTAAAGAGGTGTAGCTTGTAACACAAGAGCTCTTTTGAACAAACTCTTAGTCTTCTAAACCACTTAAACACTCAGTTAGGCTATGTGGGCTAGCCTAGCCACAGTTAAACAGGCTAACCTCAAGAAGGGCTAAACTGTCTGTATTACAAGCTCTAGTAATGCTATGATACCTGTTATACCGTAAATGACTGGTTTTAATATTTGAAGGCACATAGTACAGGTCATGCTGAGGTCAAAGGTCATGCAGATGAACATTTGAAAGGAAGAACAATGGAATGTGTGAATTGATATCAGTATCTAACCATTAAAGTACTGAAAAATGAATTCCTCAAAAATTTTGATATTTAAAAATAAAAATTACCATATTTTCCAGACAATAAGTCGCTGCAAGATCTATAATGCACCTCAATAATATCTACTTTGGCACATACAGTATATGACATGTAGATGTACTTGTTATTATGGCACAACAACGCTAATTGGATTTTCTATATTAATTAAGACAAGTTATTATGATTAAATTATGACACATTCATGGCATTTGTTAAAATTTAGGATGGAAACTTTCCTGTTAATCTTGACACCTAATAAATGAAAATGCTGGTTGTGGATTTTGAATTGTATTGAATAGTAGCTAAGAGTAGCATTCGGCTAGGTTCTTGTTGAACATGTTTAACACAACTAAAAGTGGTACAATTCATTAGCTGGAAGTTATTTAAACTTCCGAGTGCCCAGTTACATCACTTTAAAGAAAAAAAAAGTGGCAAGTCAAGATGGTCAAAATCATAACTTCATTTGGAAGAAATATGGTAATTATTATATAGTATGAATGTGGTGGCAAATTAACATCATTGCTAGAGTAGCAGGTTTATCATAAAACAATCAGGCTACAACAATTTTACAAATGTTTCCGCATTTTCTAGAAGGCAAAATACTTTAGCTATCAATAGTCTTATAGTCTGGAGCAGTACTACTTAGCTACTTTAAGTGTTTTATGACACCTCAACCATCGAAACTCCTAAGCAACTGTCAATTATTCCAGATCTAGTGCACAATTAGTTCTTTTGGAGAATGTTTTAAATGTTAGATCATAATAAAATATTACGATGTTAAACTCCAGAGCGCCTATGTAAAATGTGTCAAGGTTGTCAGGTCTGCGTTTTGCGTATGAGTATTGCGATTTTTCAGATTGTTACCATTTTAGAGTAACAATACAATTATGTACAGAAACTATTTACATGATCATGCAGAAGAGTGGAAGACGAAAAGGACTTGTACAACCACAAGTGATTTTATAGCTCTATATATCTTAATGTATAAGTAAATACAGAAATCACCCATGAACACCCACAAACCAAGCTGAAAAAGAATGAGGAAGATTAAAGAAAAAATTCCTCACGGAAGAGGAGGAGGGACTCACAGTAGATGGAGGCAAACTAAAGGCCCTGGTGTAGACTAGGACACGGTGTTACTGCTGCAGTCAGCTGCATACATTCAATCGCAGAGGAGCTGGGATCCGAATGGCAAACCAGCACAAGCGCATGTGCTCACACATCCACACTTGTGTGTTGAGCATGTAATTAGCACTTACACAGGAGCAGACCACTCTAATATCCAGAGCAAGGTGTGTGTGTGTGTGTGTGTGTGTGTGTGTAAGACGTATTCTACAATTATTGGTGGCAATTGACTACTGCAAAAATAAAGACAGAAGGATCTTCAGCACCTTCCTACGATTCAAGTAACCCAATTTAACCATTAATTAAAATCTTAAACTTAAACCTCAGAATGAGAAGTTCAGTACTATCTGCACAAGGCGAGAAAATAACTGTAATGCACTTGCTAGCTACTTGAGGCAAAATGTGTTCAGGCAATGCGAGGTGAGTAAAAAAATTAAAAGCTCTTACCCAACGGCGAGTAGCTGCTATCAGTCATAAAAACGAGAGGTTACAATGAAACAAAGAAATAAAACAGCTGCAGAGAAGCATTTTTCTAAAGTAAAATGAGGTAACCAATGGCTAGGCAAAGTACTTAGTTACAATTAGCTAATGACGCCAAGAACGACCCAAGAAGTGTACAAGCATGGGACATCCTCCTTGCACATAAAAAAAAAAAATCATTTGTACGTGACCTACACCCTGGATATGTAATCATCGTGTCCCAGGTGCCCAGGGTACTGACTGTTTCATGGCATGTAGTTCAGAAAACATAAAAAAAAAGGTTAGGTGCTCACAAAGCAGGTATTAATCAAAAGGTCCTCAACAAGGAGTTAAACAAGTAAAAATAAACACACGATGTCCTAACATTTTCGTGTCCTCCGAACTACATGGCATGAAACAGTCAGTACCCTCGGCAGCCTGGACAAGAAAACTACATATTCAGGATGTAGCTCATATACAAATGTATTTTTCGATTAAATGTTTAAAGTCAAAGAACATAAAAATCTTAGGTGCTTACAAAGCAGGTATTGAACAAAAGGTCCCCACAAGGAACTAAACAAGTTTTTAAAAAAACACAGACACACACATTGTATTTTATAAGCAGGATTGTTGGTGTTTGTGTGTGGGTATAAGTTTTGGTGGATATAAGTAGTTTTACTTGTGAGGCTAAGTCAAAGTTGTCAGTTACTCTTATCTTCGTAGGGACATTTGGCTGGTCCCGACAAAGGAGAGGATTTTTTTCAACACAACAAAATTGTAGCTTTTATTGGAAAAAAAAGACTAAATGTTTTCTTATGGTTAGTGAGGTTAAGGGTAGGGTTAGATTTTGGTTAATCATTATTGTCCATCATTAATATCTTTAATGATGGTCTTCATAATGATAGTCAATGGGTTTATAGTCATATGTTTATCTACATGTTTAAACTTGCTCTGGATGTTACAGTGAGATAAGAGAGCATTACTGGTTTATCTACAGTACAATGCTGCAGCTCAGCAGGTTAGGCATTAGGGCTTAGTGTGTAGGCCTTTAGAGCTTATTAGGACGTTGCGGGTTTAGGAGACTCGTTCTTACCTTCCCTGTCAGTCTGTCTGAGAGTCTGTCCAAATGTCCCTGTGTCTGTCTGTCAATCAGTCAGCCACACGTCAGTGTGTGTCCACACCTCACACTTACTTAATTCACAACAATCCTGACACACACACCTGCCCACGACCACACACACAGACACACAGACACACACAGACACACAGAACTGAAAAAGTGAGGTTGTGTGTGTGAAGTCTTAGAGGTATCATTTCCTATTTCCCCTTACTTCCTATCCACTCTTTTTCCATCTCTTTTCACTCTGTTTCACACCTGAGGACACCACTCACACAACCTCACTCTGACCTCATTTTGACCTTGACCTTTAATCCTGGTGGGACTCTTGCCCCAAGCCAGGGCTGAAAGTCACACAAGTGGACAGAACAGGAAAAAAGGGCAATACACATTAAGAACAAGATAAGCCACATCACAAAACACAAACACACTTCAAAACACACATACACACACACGGCGCAGAAGAGACAGGGTAACACTAAAACAGGAAGTAGAATGAAGAAGCCCACATACAAACGCGTGATATGACACAACCTGAAGAGAGAGACAATACAGAGGGGGTGAGATAACACCGAGCATACACACACACACACACAGGAATAATCTAGATACATATTTAGTTGACTTCTTGTTCTTGTGTTCTTTCATGTGACTCATATTCAAATGTGAACCCAAACAGTGCAACACACACACACACACACACACACACACACACGCTCGCGGGTAAGGCCTACTGCACTGGTACATACCGGGAGTGTAGGGTAAGTTTACACATGTTCTGCTTTAAATGCTATACATTCATTACGATGTTTCTCTGGAATCTGGAGTATTACAGAATTTGCTTTACTATTTTCTATCACTTTTGAATAAAATGTAGGTAATTAACTAGTGGGAAATAATCTGAATCTCACTGCAATCAAACAGTCATGAGTGATGACTACTAAGCCCGGCGGTCAGGTGTGCTACTGTACGCTTACGTCAATTGGCAAAAGATATCTGTCCGACCATGACGGGCACCCCAAACCCTCTGAAGAGTCATAGTGGACAGAGAATTTCTTTTAATACTTTCTTAAAAACAAGTAATGTATTGCCCAAATGCTTGGGACATGCATGCTTCTTATCCATGTTATTTGTTTTTAATTTCTAGTTGCTCAGTGGCCAAGTAGATTCAACAAGCAAAAAGAAAAATAAGCTTCTTTGTTATTTACTTTTACCAAAGTAAGTTTAAGCTTTAAGTAAGTAGCTATGTTTACTAGTTCAAACGTTATTCAAAAACTGAACTGTAGTGGTATTTTTTTGAGGTTAGCAAATTGGAATGTAGTTTGCAGTAATGAACTGTAATGTCCAAAAATGCAAAATTGCCCGATTAGTATGTTAACATAGACAGCTTTGAGTCGTGACTAATGAGGCATTCGAAAAAAAGCACTTGTGGAAGTCTGCTAAAATCCAAGCCTGTGCACCAAACTACTAAACAGTATATGCTTTAATACTGTGGATCCCAGCAGATTCACAGTTTCTGTAATCACAGCTTTCCAACATACAGGTACTGAGGTTGCTCTTAACAGATGAGCAGGTCTTGACAAGTCTTGACAATTCATAGGAAATTGTGAGGTACATAAAGTAGTAGGTACTTTGTAGGTAAATAGCGTATGTTCAAAGACAAGTTTGTGTCGGTTTGTAGTTGAGTTGTACCATTTTATAGTTAATGTTTAGGTAATTTGTAGATGATGTCACATAGTCGTTCGACCAAGAACCGTCAGGAAATTCAGTTTGGTCCCACTTTGGCCAACAGGGAATGTCGGAAAGGTCCTTATATCTACATTAACTAACTAGCCAGCCATACATTATTATTTTACATTAGCTATAATTATTTTTTAAACTGTTATTACATTATTATTAATTATTACAACTAAATTTCTGGACAACCAGTACATGGGACTGGGCAGCACACTGACAAAATATAAATACTATTTATTTTTTTTCCAGATATGAGCTAATTCTAGCCAATTGTACATCTAAGGAGAGATTAGCCTTATGACCAGGTTGCCTTATGAAGCAGAATGTGCGTAAAACCTACCCTTAACTCTTAAACTTAGTTCCTAAACACACATATATACACTCATATAAAGTATACACAGTAAATGCAGAAATACACTGTACTGATACTACAGGGGAAACAAACACACATGAACACATGGACATGTATGTTCACACAATGCATGTGTGTGTTTATGTGTGTATCCGTCATTATGTCCCTGTGTCTCGGATGTATTTTCTGGACTATAAGACATTTTTTACTTTTTAGAATAGGTGTCCTGCTTAAGTTAACTGGCCAATTTGTTAGGTTTTTTTTTTTTTTTTTTTTTCACATTATACACTAGTTGCTGTTTGTTGGGGGTTTTTACAGTAAATATGCTACTTCAGTTGTTAGTTGTTGTCAGTCGTCATGGTTTTCAAAAAGACATCCGCATTTTGCCTGTTTGCAAAAGGAGCCAAGTAGCCACAATTTGATCTTGTTATTGTGAACGAAGAATCAGATTGACATTGATAGCTAAAATGTTATGACCAAATGTATAACCATTGATTACCGTTAAAAGAGTAAAGTAACACTTTCAAATGGTGTAACCCTACTCAATCCTGCAGTGGTCTTGCCTGCAACGACCAGTGAAATGTTCTTCAGCCAACTTAGTTGTTTGTGGAAATGCTCAAGATTTTACATATAATTTTTACGTATACACCATCAAGGATGTTGAGCCACTAAAAGCCGATGTGCTGCCCAAAGAGATGCCATAACCTTATTAGAATAAACAAAATTATCTAGCTGAATGTGTCCTCAGTAACAATATGACCTTGGTATCTGGTATTAGATAGCTAGTTTCTTATTGTAGATTTTAGATTAGCTAAAAGCTGAGGGTTTGTAAAGTAATATGAATGTGCCATGTTTGCCAACTAGCATGGATGGAATGGAAAAGACTGTGCTCTTCAGACTAAAATTTCCTGTATCAACTGACTTCTGTTGCTTAGGAAAGGTGTTAATTTTTATAGTATGTTATTGGAGATTTAACAGCACAGTGCTGACATTTTGAAAATGAAATTCTCACATGCTGTTATAAATCACCATAAGTCTCTTGTTTGTTTACAAAAGGTTCCCACTTTGTTTACAACAGGTCCCCAACTTCGTTTACAATAGGTTCCTGCTTTTATTTATTTTTTTACAATAGGTCCCTGCTTTGTTTACAATAGGTTCAATAGGTGCAATAGGTTCCTGCTTTGTTTACAATAGGTCCCTGATTTGTTTACAATAAGTTGCTTCTTTTTTTTTTTTTTTTTTTACAATATATCCCAGCTTTGTATATAACAGGTGCCCACTTTGTTTACATTAGGTCCCTGCTTTGTTTATGATTGGTTCCCGCTTTGTATACAATAGGTCCCCGCTTTGATTAAGATAGGTCCCTGCTTTGTTTACAATAGGTCCCTGCTTTGTTTACAATAGGTCCCTGCTTTGTTTACAATAGGTCCCTG
>JAOTRS010000044.1:1722951-1738134 GCA_028565755.1 Dinotopterus cunningtoni
AACATTTTTATTGCAACACGTTTTTTTCAGTTCATGTAATTCAACCTGCTATTTTGCTTTGAGGAATTTTGGCACTAATATACTTCCATAGAGAGCAATATAAAGCAATTAAATGAAAGGTGTTCAAGTCGATTGAAATTTCTGGTGAATGAAGGTGTAAAAGCGATTGACATTTACAGAAGACTTCAAGCACAGTACGGTGATGAGACTCTCGCAGTAAAACATTTCAACAGTGCAAACGGTTTAAAGAAGGCCGTACGTCCGTGAATGACGATCCCGGCCGAGGTGGCTCAGCGAGTGGAAGCCCTGATTCTTGAAAATCAACAGACAACTTGTCACCAACTTGCAAAAGACCACCACTTGCACCAACACTACTTGCACATTACAGGAACTCGGCTAGGAGTTACTGCCACATCCCCCGGACAGTCCTGACATCACTCCAAACCATTTCCACATGTTTGGATCATTAAAGGAGTTCCTGGGAGGCCAGCGTTTCAGGCAGTCCGATCACGGCTCAGGAATACTGAAAACTTTCTACCCTGATGGTATCCAAGCACTAGTGAAACGCTGGGTTAAGTGCATTAGTGTAGCCAGGGATTATCCAGAGAAATAAAGGAGCTTTTGCTCTTGCAAATGTGTTCTGTTATTCTCAAAAGTCCAGGTTTGACTTGAACACCACTTGTACAAGATAATACAATAAGCTGGATCATGTGCTAATTTATAAGATGCTGAATAATGAAAGTAGTTCACTAAATGTGCCATGAACTTTACTTAAGCAGCACTATGATAGCAATATACAGACTAGATTCGTGATAGATTAGTTTAGTTTCTTTCCATGCTTACCTATATTCATGCTCCTAAATTACATGAATGTATTAATTTTTGTTTTTTTAATCATCTTGATTTAGATACATTTTACGTTTGACAAAGAAGGAAAAAATTGTGTATTTGCTTCTTCATTCTGCATTTCTATGCCTTTATATCCTCGACACTATTGTAACCCCTCCCTTAACCTGTGAAGTGATTTTAAGCATTTGAATAAAGAAAGCACTGCCTTAAACTAAGAAGGTGAAGGTACGCAACCTGACTGAATATTTCTAACTTTTCCTGTTTCCATAATCAATTTAAAAGTTAAATTAAGTTGTAACATAATTTATTAAAGAAAAAAAAAGAGGAGGTTTAAAACTTTGAGGTACATAATTGTAAATTAAATTACGGGGAACTTAAAATGGCTGACCATTAAGAATGATTCATTACCGAGCCACAGACAGCACCTGGTTTTAACACTGCCATGTTTATGTAAGACTGATTCTGAAATGCCTATGAGCTAAAAGCCTCCTGGGATTTTCAGTTGTGGTGCTGTGTACCAAAAAAAAAGAATGATTATGTGTGTGTGTGTGTGTGTGTGTGTGTGTGTGTGTGTGCCGGGCAGATGGAATGCTTTGGGCTCATATGGACTCACTAGTTGATTGTTAATATGAAATCATTTATAATGAAGGCAAAAAAAAAAAAGAAAACGCTGAAGTGTGCTTTAAGTGCGCTTAAATAGTCTGTAGTGTTTTTTCCCCAGTGTCTGTTGGTTACCATAAAAAATGAACGATTCAGCAGTTTAAAATGGCAGAATTGAATTACAAACTCCATTTCCTCTACTCTTATGCACTGATGAACAAGGTTCTGGGGTATCATTAAAGCAACAATTATACACTGTCCCTTTATTTTCTATTTAGTTTTTCAGTCACGGCATGTCTGGAGCAACAAACCAGTGTAATATAGTTAACAATCACATAAGATCAAACCTCTCTCGGATTGTTTAGGATCTTAAACAGACTTGTTGTGATCTTAAACACACTGGTATCTATTGAAAAAAAAAAAAACACGTGGTGAGGTTTAAGGTTGGCACATCGCAGGTCCTGATGAAGCTGAACCCTTCCATCTTCAGAACACATACTTTTGCAAGAGGCGTGGCCTAATGTTAATTTCCAAAGTAAATTTCCTAATTAAAAAAAAAAAGATCAAATTAAAAAGATTATTCCTTACCTCTGTTTATTTCTATGATCTCCTCCTGAGCTAGAGGACAGTCTGCAGTGAGGCCGCCGGATCCCATGACCCCTCCTAGAACGTTACCCAGGATCCTCTGAGGCGAGGCGGTGGCCATGGCCAGGGCATCAGGCTTGCAGTAGTTGGGCGAGCCAGGCTGTGGAGCTCGTGGGATGTGTTTATTCTTCTTCTTGGGCAGCTTCTGCTTGGCCATAGCCAGGGAGTAGTACATGCCGAAGTTGTTGACGATGACGGGAACAGGCATAGCGATGGTGAGCACACCAGCCAGGGCACACAGAGCACCAACCAACATGCCCGACCACGTCTCAGGATACATATCACCATACCCCAGTGTCGTCATGGTGACCACGGCCCACCAGAAACCGATGGGGATGTTCTTGAAACTTGTGTGGCTACTGGCCGTGGGGTCATCAGGGCTGGCGCCGATACGCTCGGCATAGTAGATCATGGTGGCGAATATGAGCACTCCGAGAGCGAGGAAGATGATGAGCAGGAGAAACTCATTGGTGCTGGCGCGAAGCGTATGGCCTAGGACACGGAGTCCGACGAAATGCCGCGTGAGCTTGAAGATCCTCAGGATACGGACAAATCGGACCACGCGAAGAAAGCCCAGCACGTCCTTGGCCGCCTTGGACGAGAGGCCGCTCAGACCAACCTCCAGGTAGAACGGCAAGATGGCCACAAAGTCAATGATGTTTAGAAGACTCTTGAAGAACTCGGCCTTGTCCGGGCAAAATACGACACGTGTAAACACTTCAAAGGTGAACCATATGACGCACACGCCCTCTACGTACGTCAGCCAACTGTCCGTTACCACTTCGGTGAAGACCTCTTCACGAGTCACATTACCCACCGTCACGTTCTCAGTCCGGTTGTAGATGGTGTTGAACGCCTCGTGCGTCTCCATGCAGAACGTTGAGATGGAGATGAGGATGAAGAGCAGCGAGCCGAATGCCACGTACTTCAGAGAAGAAGAAAAGACAGAAGAAAGAAGGCAGTGTCACCTTAAGGGTTGCGAAATAAATCATGCCTATCTTGATTTCAGCCTCATTTTGTATACTGTATATTTAACGTTATACCGTGTAGCACTGTGTTTTAAATTCTCATTTTTGATTGGTCAGTAAATGAAATTTTCTACACCAGCAGCTCTGACAGTTATTCCAGATGCAGTTATTATTGCATCAATTCTTATACGTTATTGTTTCAATAGTAACATCCTACACAAGCACTTTACATAACCCAAATAAAGAGGGCCTTTTTGAAAGGAGTCTCCAGTGTCAGTCAGAGGTAAAGTTATAGCATTGGAAAAGTACAAACTTGTGTTTATTGTATGACCAAATTACTAATACACAACTCATATGCTTATGTGATACACCCAAGAGTCTCGCTAGAGTGGAATCAAATTTCAGGACAGCCTCTTGTTCGATTTTCGGACTTGGTGGATTGGATGACTGAAATTAAAAGTGCAGGTGGTATGAGGTTGTTTATTTCCAGAAAGCATTAAAGGCTAGTAATCAATCAAAGCAAATCACTCCATGTGCCTTTGTCTGGCATTCATCAGTAAAGCTTTTAATTCTAATGCAGGATCTAAACGCTTCCTGTTTATTTATTGTTTTTTTTTGCTTTTTTTTACCCCATCACTTTCCTTAACTTAAAGTAAGAGCTTTACCTTGTTATTTTGACACTGTAGACTCCTTCCAAAAAAAGATGTCTCATCACAGAGAAAGTCACCATATCAGCTTTTATTACCGGTAGTTACTACGGAGTTGATTCATTTATTAGAATAATGCAATAGTGCATAGATATAAATCTCCTTGGAAAATTAATCAACAACTTCTAACCAATCAGAATACAAATTGAAAAAAATATTTATTTTTTATTTTTGGCCCTATTTTTGGTCTAAATGTGTAAACTGGGTCTTCATTAGTAGAGCATCAGAGCAAATATGCTGCTCTAGATTTCTAAATTCAAGTTTACATACTGTAAACACACACCTACTGTACCTGTACAGGTATTACCTTGTATTGTCTTAACATTTTAATTCATAAAGGCTTTTAATTATTCTTTTATTCTTTATTAATTAACTAGATTCACCAAACACACAGGTTTTACTCGAAATGTAAGAGAAACACCTGACAGTTTGAAGGAGTTCCTGGGAGACCCTCCAGACCAGACCCTTCTTACACAATTACACGTGACACAGTCATGGCATCTTTGTAGATCGTGAGCAGAAAGTGTGACCGGGCACTCACTAAGGATTAACAAATGTACATTTCTTTTACGCACTCTTGATTTGACCCATGCGCTTCAGACGCTCGAGATCCTGTTAACAGTACAATTCAAAATATCAGAGTTATGGCTCTCATTTCAAACAACGTATTCTGATTCGCGTACATCCTTTAATCTTCGTAAGATGAACATGAATCATCACGTCTCGGCTCTAAATACAGAGACAATAAGAGCAACGACGGGAAGACAGAAAAGTGATTGCGGCTATTGATGCATTCGTTTCTTACATGTTCATGTGCACGCCAAGAGAGAGCGGGATAGTTTTACTCACTAAGCACTGACAGATAAATAATAAACCAGACGGAGAGAAAGAAAGGGAGAGAAAGAGGATGTGGTTGAGGCAGAGAGAGTGGGGAGAGTGCTGGATACAAAGAAGGGGAAAGGAAAAAAACTCTGCACTGCATCTACACACACACGCACATCTATAAAGACCCAAATTTAGACACACACACACACACACACATATTCTGAACCACTCATGTGAATAAGACGCACAAGTCAAGCAGCTGAGAGCTTTTTTTCTGTCCTATTAAGACTTGCTTGGTTTCTTACCTGCCATTCCCTCTCCTACAATCTCACACAACCCTTCCATCTCTTCTTTATCTTCTTTTCCTTCTTGAGCAAGCAAGTGATGCTACCTTATTTTTAAAGCATTTATTATTTAGATTTTACACCACAAGGATGCTAAATTCTGACTGCTCTAACAGTCAGGTTATAACAGGAAATTAATAATAATAATAATAATAATAATAATAATAAAAAAAAACATTTGCTGGTACACATTTATTGGAAAAGAACCAACTTCAGGATAGTGGGAGTAACTAGGCATAAAGGTATACAGTTTCCGTCATGTGGCTCTCGCTCCCTGTCTCGTCCCCTCCATGTCTCTCCATCTTCAGCCTGACCTACTTACAATCTGCTGCGACTGAGATCCCCCTTTTCCCCTCTCGCATCTACTTCTCTTCTTTTCTAATCCCCCTCTTCCTCACTCTCTCTGAAATGGCTCCATAACATCAGGTAAAGCTAGGGTACCAGAGAGCTAGCATGCTTAAAGTGTGTTTGCGAGTGAGTCATACACACATTGTTGTAACGTTAAGCCTTTCAGACAGAAACCCCTCTCGGTTTACGCGTGCACGGCCGTCAAGGTTTGGCACTGCGATTTTACTTAGCCGCTAATTCGCATTAAACTGGAAGCATGTGTGTGTGAGATTAGACTGGAAGTGAGGAGCGATATCGATTGGGATATGGAGCCATTCTTAAATTGACTTTATCTGAGCCTTTCAGAAGTTCTTCGCCTTCCACGCCGAAGAAACAGAATCTGCTCGTTCTAATGCGCTATATCCGGCGCGCCGATACCGCAACGCCTGCCTCGTTACTTTAAAAATATAAGTACATGACATCACGTCTCCATTTTTTTTCTGAGCCAAGATCGTTTTTAAAAGCCAAGATCATTACTTCGCTACCGCCTGAGGTAACACATGCTTTACGTGATACAAATGTTCGCAGCAGAAATAGTGCGATGTAAGGAGCGCTATTTCATTACATTATAATCCACTTAGCTATAATGCATCTTGACGTCCATCTGCCTAAAAAAAAAATGAAAGAAAGAAAAATGCTTGATGGCATTTACTCATAAGTCTAACAGTTTGCCTGGAAGTTGATTTTCCCTGAAAACATCGTTTCTTGAAATCAATGGACGAACCCAAGATGAAGACAAAGAAACATAGAGACATGAAGGAAAAATGAGACATGCAGGCCAAATCAAGCAACGATTACATCAGCGAGTGTTTGATGGAAAGGGAAGCGTTTCCGACAATGGGAGGAGTAGAGTTACAAAGCATCCGCTGGATTCACGTCAGAGATCACAAGCTGCCTGAATTCTGAGAAATGGCATTAGAGCTGACTTTAGAACTTTTTTTTAATCTACATTAATTTTTTTTTCTTTTTCTTTTAATTATTGCTGCCTGGCATTAAATAGACGTAAGCTCATTTGAGTTCGCACTGTAGCCTCGCACCTCCAGGGTTGAGTGGTTGATCCCTGTCTTGGGTGTGTCTGCATGGAGTTTGCATGTTCTTCCTGTGCTTGGTGGGTTTCCTCTGGATACTCCGGTTTCCTCTCACAGTTCAAAGACATGCAGGGTACGATAATTGGCATTTCCAAATTGAACATAGTGTGTGTGCTCAGGCTTGTGTGCCCTGTGATGGACTAGTACCCCAAATAGGTTGTATCCCGCCTCATGCTCATGAGTCCCCGGGGATAGGCTCCAGGCCTCCCGTGACCCTGTACAGAATACACACTATAGAAAATAAGTGATAAAGATTGAATAACCTAGAAGCTTCACCAGGAATGTTTGGTTGTAAAAACATTGTGGCAATGTTAATTTGGCAATGTTACGAATGTTGGACCACCATTTGTAATGAGGTTGTTCACTCAACGTTGTCCCAATGTCATGTAGGCAATGTTGGTCTAATGTTATGTATCAAAGTGATTCTAAAAACAATACAACATTGCAATAAACAACATTTACTACATTTTTTTTTTTTTATTACCTAAAATATGTTCCTAAAAATCTCGTCCACATATTTTACCTTCGGCCTTACGGTACCTATAAGTAAACATTAATATTCTGTTTTCTTGAGGATGCACAGTATATGCCATACTGCCTAATGTCCTTTTTTTTTTTATCAAAGTTGTTTCACCTTGGATGACTAATGAATAACTATATGCCAATATCATCCTATGTTAGGATTAAGGTTGGGATAATTAAGAGCTGGTTGGTGTTAACGGTCTGGGTGGCACATTTTCGAAGAACCAGAAAACACACAGGATTGTATGAAAAAGCAAAACCAGACAATAAACACTGTTAACTCAGAGGTTCCTGGTGGTTGTATATTATACAAACCACCCAAAAGCTTCTCAAACTACTTATGTGAAAAATGTTGCGCTCATTCCAAAATATGTGGCATGTATGTTTCACTGCTGGACCAGTTTAGTTCAGCTGGAATTGACCCAATACCACCTTGTTTTGTTACCCATTAAAGTTTGATTGATAAGCCCCCCCCTCCCTGCCCCAGATACTAAATACAAAAACCTTTCAGGAACCCAGGGATTTTCAGTATACTAGTCCATCAGAACTACCAGGGATCATATAGATACTTAGACCATAGTTCCTGTGAACTTTTAGGGTGTTTTAAAAATACTTGCACCCATTCTTGACAAATTTTGGGGGGTCATGGCTCATAATCACAGATTTGCATTCACATGGAATAATTCTGACCAGTGGACTGCTTGTGCAAATCCCAACATCACATTTGTGCAAAGTGGTAGATGCTAGGTGCTGTTTGCCTCTAACCATCACTTTTAGTATGTACAGTATGACCCGTCATCACTCTCGGTGCAAGCACTTGCACCACAGGGATCACGAGGTGATCTATTTACAGTGCTCCAGTTAAATAACCAATAAAAGGTTAATTTAATATGACATTAATACATTCCATGCCCTCCACTGATCATAACAATCTTTTTATTGGCACTCCAAAAGTGGTAGGAAGTAACATGGCAAATTGAAGCAATTACATTTGGAGTGCACACCCGTTTCGGGATGCGCCGGGATGAGTTTGGTACTGTATAAGCGGACCCCAGCCTACCATTTTAACAGCACCTGATACCATTTCTCTAGAAGGAATTATTCCATGTGAATGCTGTTTACGAGTCTTCTTGACTCGTAAACGGCATTCAAATAAATCAAATGCCCCATAATCCAGAAAAAAAACAACCTTCTGCTCTAAAGCAGATACATTCCTGTAGACCAAAAATGACATATTGGCAAAATTAGTGAAGAGCCACAAAAGGACTCCCTTACTTGGGGTCCATTATCAAAACCTGTTAGCGTTTTGTTTAGTTGGACCACCTACATGTAGGGTGAAACCTTGGTGTAGCAAGAAATGGTGGCTTGAAGTCAACGTTGAGGTTGTAAACTTCCTTTCATTCTAATTTCTGTTCAGCAAGGCTAGTGAAGAGCAAAAGATTATTCAATAAACATAGTGAATAATTGAATAAAGACACCCAGGCTGGGTTCCGCAGGCGAAAGGTTTTGAGGCTTTTAACTTGAGTTGCTTTCTGGCTCCGGTCCATCGCTCAGAGACTTGAGGAAGCCAATCGATTTTGCACTGCCCTCTTCCTGTCATGGTTACAGCTGGAATTAAAATGGTGTAACTGTATGGCCCGGTGTCACCTGATACTGTAGCTCAATTTTTATTTATTTAGTTTTTTTACAGTCCATCCACGCTCCCAACCATCCATCCATTTTTAATGCCATTAAACGCCGGGTGAAGACCACAATGCTGACAAATTTGTATTTTATATATAATTATATTGTTAAAAAGTTGTATATTTGTATTATATGTTTTTCATAGGTTGTGAAGCCTCCAAAGAGAGTGAAAGCCACAAAGTAAACCAGGTCAGAAGCAAGACAAGGCTTGACAAGGCTTGGCGAGAAACGCTGGGGGCGGAGAGGAAGGTGCTACGATGCCAGAGCACCCACCATGCACCACATGTGCCGGTTGGCATTAGTAGTTCACCGCCATGGATGAAACATTTTGCTGAGTCACGAAATACACATCTCTCTGCTGCTCTAGAGGACCAGTGGAGTGTGAACAGAGACCTGCAGCAAGATCTGTTTGCTTTCAACAATGACTTGCACTGAATGTTAGAACTGTAAATAGCAAAAGTCTGAACAATCAGAGTGCAGAAATTGGTTATGGATTATACAGCAGAGCTTATTACACGTGTCTGTATACAGATTTCATATAATTTATACATTAGCTGTAAAGATAGATAGATAGATAGATAGATAGATAGATAGATTATTTATTGATCTTGAATGAAGTTTTAGGGATTTCATTCTATATGACTTACAGTCAAGTAGAAAAGATAAAAGGAAGGAAGGACGGAAGGCAAATGGAACAAAATGAAAAGATAAAATGAAGAAAATAGAATGGAATGTAGAAAAAAAGAAGGAAAGAAGGAAAGATGGGGAAAAAAGAAAGGGAGGTTAGAAAAGAAACTAACAATATTAGAAAAATTAATGAGAGAAAAAGGAAGGTAAGAAAAAGTAAAGGGTGGAAACAAGTAAGAGTAATAAGAGAAGAAAGACAAGGAAAGAAAAAAGGGAAAGGGTGAAGATGTAAGAAAATAAAATGATGTAAATGCAAAAGAGAACAAGGAAGGAGGAAAGAAAGGAATAAAAAAAGAAAGAGACGATAATGGAATAAAAAGAGGATGAAAATGGAAAGAAAAGAAGGAGAAATCAAAAAGTGAAAGAGAAAAGGGAACCAAGAAATGTACGAAATAATGGAAAAGTAAGGGAGGAAAGCAGATGAAAGAAAAAGGAAAAGGTTAAAAAAAAAAAATCAAAGAATGAAAGGAAGAAGGTGGTAAGAAAGAAAGAAAAAAGGGGGAGCAAGACAGAAGAATGACAAATGGAAAAGGAAGGACGGAAGGAAAGAAGGAAAAAAGGAAAATGGAAAGAATAAGAGACAGACAGGGAAAAGGGGGGAAGAAAGGAAGGAAAGTAAAAAAAATGGAAAACAGACAGAAAAATTAGATTGAAGATTGAAAATAAGGAAGAAAGAAAAGAGGAGAAAAAAAAAAACCCAAAGGGGAAAATAGTGGAAGACAGAGAGAAGTATAGAATTTCTGTTGGCTATTTCAATTGCTTACAGCACACATAATCAAATAATGAAAGAAAGGAGACGAGTAAACAGTAACTCAAATTTAACTCTAAATTAAAAAATTTAAGCCTGCCTCACAAAACCACCTGCACCAGCGACAGGTCATTGATAATTTTCCTAAAGCTGCACACCCCCGAGTGGTTCATTCCTGTTATTACAGTCAGTGGAGCCACAGGAAGACAATTAAACTTATTGGGATCTATAATAAAGTGTTCTGCAGATACTGTCATATAAATTATTTATATCAGTGCATGTCTCTGGTGAAGTGGTAGCAGAGTGTGTGTGTGTGCATGTGTGTGTTGTTGTTGTTGTAATTATTGATTATGTAGTTTTAGATCAAGGTCAGTGTTACTTTAAGAGACGAACTCCCCGTCACTCATGTAAATGGATTGATCTCTGTTTGGCAGCGTCTCTTTCTCTCTCTCTCTCTCTCTGGCTCAGGAAGCAAGCGTCACTGTTGACATGGAGACGGTGAGGAAGCTGCACTGCAGTATTTAACGCATCCGGACATGCATTCATGCAGAAAACACACACTTAAAGGGCTAGAGGAGATAAATGAGCAGAAAATGACAGATGTGTGGAAGCATCCAGTTATATTGACAATATTAAGAGAAGGAAGGAAAAATAGGGAAAGGATGGACAGAAAACAAAGTAGGGGAAAGACGATGAATAAAATTTAGTCAGAAAATAAAATGAAAGAAGAGAAATTAGAAGGAAAAGAATGTAGAAAAAGAAGAAAGAAAGAAAAGAATAAAAAGGAAGTATGGAAAATACAAATGAAATAAAAAAACAAGGAAGACAAAAAAAGAGAAGATAATGGAAAAATTGGAGTAAAGAAAAAAGAAAAATAGGATTAACAAGGATATATACATATAAGGATATAGGAAAAAAAAAAAAAGAAAAGTGAAAGTGAACCTAAAGGAAGGAAAGACAGTAGTAAGAAATATAAAGCAAGAAGGAAAGGAGGATAGAAGAAAGGATGTAATGGAATAAATAAGAAAGGAAACAAAAAAACTGAAAAATAGAATGAAGTACAGAAAGGAAACAGAAGGAAGAAAATCAAAGAATGAGAGAAAGGGGATAGAAATTAAAGAAAGATGGAAAAAATGAAGTAATGAAAAAGAAGTAAGAGAGACTTCTGCAGAAACAGGACTAGTGTGTTAGACGAGCTCGTGCTTGTCCCCGCCCTCTCGAGCTCGTCCACATTCTCACCAATCAGCAGCTAGATGAGCAATAATGACGGACAGGTGACGTGGACCAATCACAGTGCGGCCGGAGTCGATTGTGCAACACCTGTGAGGCGGGCGGGAGCGAATCGCCTGATGGAGCACAGGACACTGCGGGAAACTGAAGGACACGAGTGGGACCGCGGAGTGAGCGAGTGTGAGCGTGTGGGTGAGAGAGTGTGTGTGTGTGTGTGTGTGTGTGTGTGTGTGTGTGTTCAGCTTTTTATTACACCTATTAAAGAGATTAAATGTCCTAGATTATGATAGGACAGTGTCAGGTGTTCCCACAATCACTTCTTTCTTTTCATTTTGTTCTTTCCTGTCTTTTCTGTCCTTCCTTCTTTTATTCCATCCATCCTTCTTTTTTCATACCTTTTTATTCTTTCTGTCCTTTCCTTTCTTTCATTCTTTCCTTTCGTGTGTGTGTGTGTGTGTGTGTGTGTGTTCAGGTCTTTATGGGAACCAAAATGTCCTCAGTATGATAGGACAAGTGTCAGATTGCCTCATACTTGCTTAGTCTTTCTGTCTTTCCTCTTTCATTTCATTGTGCCTGTGTGTGTGTGTGTGTGTGTGTGTGTGTGTGAGAGAGAGAAAGAGACTTCTGTTTTGTATTCTCTCCAGATCACTGCAGTGATGCTGTGTGCATTTTGTCCTTGCGACACCCCCCCCTGTACTTTCGTTCTGTCTTTGGCAAACTGAAAAACACACACACACACACACACACACACACACACACACACACACACACACAAACACACACACACTGCCCAACGACCTGTCAGAATCTCTCTACTTTATCTTTTATTTCTCCCTTCTTTGTCCCTCTCTCACTCTTTAATCTGTCTTTTTAATACTCACTCTCACTCTTTAATACTTTGTCTTTAATCTGAGAGAAAGTCTGAGAAAGTTTTAGGCATGTACACATGCGCGCGCACACACACTCACACACACACACAAACAGTGGTCTCTGACAAAACCCCTTAGGGAACATATAATATGTTGTGTGTGTGTGTGTGTGTGTGTGTGTGTGTCTGCACGCCGCTGAGCAGAAAGTCAAGGTGATGAATTCAGCATTCATCGTACCTGCATGGACTTCACTGCTGCCAGCCCTAACAAGCAGATGGTCTCACACACACACAGACACACAGACACACACACACACAGACTTTCCTCAAGAGAGCTGATACACAACATTAATGGTTTTCGTGGTTCAAGATACAGCACACCCAGACACATACTGCGGTTGTGATTTTAATAACTGTGTGTGTGTGTGTCTGTGTGTGTGCGCGCACGCACCCACTTTATGCACAGTGCGTTAACCAAACCGACTCTGACACTGTTCCACCGTTCCACCACGGCAAGTATACGGCTGTCTGAACCTTTAACTGTTGAAGATGAAAGACCCGAGGGAATAAGTGTCTGCCCTCGTTCTGTCCTTTGATTAGAAAGAACACACACACACACACACGCGCACACTCTTCTACCACTTTAACATGCTAAACATTAAACACTTTCTTTTGACTGATTTTTACCTTACTTTGAATTTTGATTGTTGTCGTGTTAACACACATTTTAGCATTCTGGATTTCACTTCCACACTATCCCAGAGTCTATCCCAGGAGACTTAGAGCATGAGGCAGGGTACACCCTGGACGGGGAGCCAATCCATTGCATGGCACACACACATACACACACTCAAGCATGGGGAGAACATAAAAACTTCATGCACACAGACCCCAAGGTGGAAATCAAACCTGAACCCTGGAGGTGAAAGGTGTCGGTGCTAACAACTAACGTTTTAGTAAACTCTGTTTTAGTGCGAGTGCAGACCACATTTCATCATGGAAGCATACATAGACACACACATGGTCATGAGGCATGGAACTGTGGGGTAAACTTTGGAACGCACAAAAACATGTAACAATCTCTGACTTCAACAAAAGATGGTAGTAGCAGACCGGGATTTGCGCATACGGGATTGGAAGCAGAAGATGATGTTGCTGTGAGTCAATAAGAAGCTGCCCCTGGAGGACCAGAGACGGCTTGACCAGCTCTGGGGTCTCCTAGACCAACGAATAGCTGGGGTAATTTACTCTGTGTATTTGTGTGTTTGTGTGTGAGGGGCTATAGTCGGCATGTAGACTAGAGATGTAACGACAGTGGCTGAAAAGCACATCTCAAACTGGAGGCCAAGCCCAAGCCAAAGAATGATGAAGCGGTCTCTTCAGACAAGTCCGCGCCTGATGCTGACACAGCGGCCTCCCCGGTGACATCCAAAGCCAGGGAAGACTTTAGTGTCCAGCCTGAATCAGACCTTAAGTCTGCCAAGGAGACACTTTACCCTTCGCTGTGTCAGACATTGCTGCATAACCTGGCACCACTGCGGACATCACATGGTCTCCGTGCCCCACCTCAGGCATCAGATTGTCTCCTTGTGCCATCAGGGACCCTGCTCAACACAGGACGTCTTTCTACCACTGGCAGCTTTACCTACCATTATTGTTTTCACCCTAACCCCACCCACTCTACATCCATTTACTCATCATGAGCTATTTCTTGACATCGTTATGTCAGGGTAGAGCCATGGTAACTCTGGACTATAGCTCCCCACCATTATTCCCTTAACCCCAACCCCATCCTACCCCATTCCACTCCATCCCACCCCATTTTACAGTGTGCAATCTGCCAAGCAACAGACACTGGTCCTCATAGTTGCTTCAAGGTGACTGAATATTCCATTCACTCAAGACTGTGAAAGACTCTCTCCAGACAGCTTCCATCAGTAGCTACTTGTTGTTGGAGGAGGAGTATGTCATGGTGGTGCCATGGTAGCTCTGGACTATTACTCTCTTTATCCACTGCACCTTACATGTTACTATTCAGTTATGCCTATTACATCCGGTGGTTCACATTGTTTTGCTTAATGTTTGTTGTGTTTTTTCATATTAAGATCAAGATTAAATTATTTGTGACATGTACTTTACAGCACAGTGAAATGATTATCCCAGTTAGGAAGCTGGGTTCAGAGCGCAGGGTCACAGCCTCTGGAGCAGATAGGGTTAAGGGCCTCGCTCAAGGGGTCTTAACAATGAAAGTCTGGGGCTTGAACCACCAACCTTCTGATCAGTAACCCAGTAATCCACAGCCTTAACTTATTGAGCCACCACTGCTTCAGAAGATGTGCACAAGGCCACGGTTGAACTGAGAAGCTTGCGTGTTTTGGCAGGACCAACACAGATTTGAACTTGGATTGCTGGATTCAGAGTCCAGCGTGCTAATCATTACTTCATGGAACCAGCCTAAAGTTCTGTCAGAATTAGGATTTGAACCCACGACCTCGATGTGGAGGTCAGAATCTTTGCTACAGGAAGGTATACACCTTGAGTCTGACCCCTTAGACCACTCAGCCGTTCTGACATCTTATGACGTTTTAATGAGATATTAATACCGAGCAGAGAAGCTTGAGCACTCTGACCACAATAGTACATCCACATCCGATGAACTTTTTAAGTTCAGTCACCAAATTCCATGCACCCTTTATTATTATTTTTTTAATTTTAGTACTACTTATAATACGATGCAATCCGACGAGCACCCAAGCCCAAAATACTTGTGTGAAGCATGGTGGTGCTGGCATCAGGTTAATAAACAATCTGCTCGCTATTCTGTTCTAGCACTAGAGATTTTGAACACGTTCAGGATAGACTGGTTACATACGCACATCCCAAACTCTGAATAGCATCATTAAATCCTTAACAGGTCCTGGTCCCATCTGAGTCCTGTTTTTGTTCTTCCTTACCACCTACACTACCGTTCAAAAGTTTTAGAACACTTGCAAATTTCTTTTTTTTTGTTTAGTGATTTATTTTCTACATTC